>JAOXYM010000018.1:14337762-14360233 GCA_028567055.1 Leptatherina wallacei
AAAATTAAAAAAAAAAAAAAAAAAAAAAAAAAAGATTTATATTTTTTCTCCCTTAACATATTAAACCTAAAAGGAGTATTTTAATAATCATGTGCCTTTACACAACCAAACAAAGTAATTAAGGGTATTTGATTAACAGCATACAGTAGCAGTCTAAAGTTTGGACACACTTTTCCATTGGATTTAATTGCAAAGTGTGTTCAAACTTTTGACTGGAACTGTATGTTTAGTCCATGATGTCTATAGCAAGTTAATTGGCCTGAGGATGGGCAAATAAGGAGTTACCATTAAACAACTACTTGTAATTTTCTGTTTTTGTAAAAAAAAAAGTTAAATAATTATAAATAAGTTGTTCTAGTTAAGTTGATGAGCTTGTCAAATAAGGGTAGATGTTAATCTGATATGCATCTAGATGCATGGGGCACAATATGATCCAGTGACAATACATTTTCATATGAAAATATTCCATATGACTCAAGTTGATGCAATCTCGGCAGTCTGATACAGTTTTTGATATTTGAGTAGCTTACATACTAATTTTTCCATTCTAAATGACAATCATTTCTTAAAAAACAAACAGGGATTCCCAAGTATTTTTAGCACTTTGAACTGAAGCATAGACGCAAAAGCTAGTTGAGGGTCATGAACAGGATCGAGTGCACATCCGCAGAGTCTCAATCTGTTTACTCAAGCAGAAACCACGTATCCAGCCTTACACGCATATTACGCTTTGATGGAGTGTGAAGACACTCTTTTCAGGCAGCCTTTGCTAACAACCAACAACAAACCACCTCAGTATCCGCTCTCAGAATGTGTGTCAGTGTTCTGGCATCAAAGGTGTGATGTGTAGAACAAAATCATCTTTGTTTATAGCATGTTCCACCACATCAGCTGTCCTTTTACCGAATATGACTTGGTAAAATCTTAAAAAGGCACAACAACAATTTGCCCATGTACACCAGGGGTGTCCAAAGTCGATCCACAAGGGTCACTCGAGTCTTTTCAATGTGTTGGACACCCTTACTGTACACCATTTACACTGTACAGTAAAGCAAAATACGGGTACAACGGTGCAGATTTTTAAAAAAAACCTTTCATGTACTATTTTTCAAAGATGTTTTGTAAAAATAGAAAAACTTGTTCTTTGGAGAAAAAAAGCCTCTTGCAGAATAAACTGCCCAAATATCTTTTTTTTTTGGAGCTGGGTTAACTGGGTTATCATACTCTTGCCTCTACAGATGAAACCCAAGGCATCACTGCAGCAAGTTCACAAAGCTGACAGATGAGCAGCCTTCAGCATTTGCTGCAGTAGGAGAGCACAGACATCACAGATGGTTACATAACCACAGCTAAATCAAGAGGGCTTCCACTGCAGGAGCGGATGCTCGGCCTCCTCCGGTCTGCTGCACTACTGTAGTAATTCATGGGGGGACAGAACACTGTGCGGCTTTTCATATCTTCTGGGCAGAAACTGTTGCGTTTGCAGACATGTGTGAAGTCAACTGGAAATTGCTGAGGCCTGAGAACATGACTCTGCGTCAAACAGTGGCTGCTGGTATTTTCTGTCATTTCTACCAATCATCGAAATGCTGCTTGCATAAAAGCTGATGCTGTGGATGAAGATACAGTAGGTTGGAATAAAAAAATACTTCCACAAAACATCTCCTGGTAACCAGACATCACAGATTATATGTGGTATAAAGAATTTTTTTTCCAAGGTTAAACAGCCTCTTGCACACAGTAGTTAATATATGCCCAGAACATCCTCCCAAAAGGATGAACTCAGTCAGGTTTAGTTCACTTATAGAAGTCACCAGCTGAAAAATCCCAAAGTTCCTCCCACTGAGTTTGACCTAAATGTTGTCAGAAACTCGTAAGTGGCTCTTTACGCCAAACAATTCGATACTGGCTCTTCCCACAAACCAATTTGTCTTATCTCAAAAAACCACACGGAACTTTCTAGCAGCTGTTTCAAAATATCCAAAGTTAAAATATCTAATGAATTTAAAGACTTACGTAAACTGGATTCATCTCACCAATCTGACTTGACCAGGAAGAAAATGTTTAATACTTTTCCTAAAATGTCAGGTAAAAGTAGAACAACCTGACTTAAAAGGCTCTAGCAACTCAATAATTGGATTCCTATGACTTTGCGCCTGCAGTGACTGTCTGGCTGAGATATAACATGAGGAATTGTAATGTTATTCACGCTAAGCAGAGATTTCAATGTCGGAAAAATCAATTGACTGATGTTGTTAAGAGCAGGGTGCAGAATAATGAGGCCATTGGTTTATGTTAGGTAAACAGGGATCAAAAGGAGGGTCAGTCACTGAACCTGGAAAACTATTAAAGTCAAACATCAAACTCATAAAAAATGACTCAAGTTTTCATGTGATCTCAGTTTCTTCTTCTCAAAATGTGGAGTCTGATATCAGTGCTGATGAGTGGGACAGATAGTCTTTGTAGTAGCAGAGCTTACAGCTTGGTGACTGGTATAAGACTGGCAGAGAGAGACATCCAGAAGCCTAACATGCACACACATGCAGCCCCTGTTCAACCAGCTGCTGTTCTGTTACACAGCCTTCACTTAGTCTGGGCCAAACAGTGAAATATAATTAATTCAACATGACTTTGAAAGTTGATGTTGCTCCCATTTAAAATCAGGAATTTCACTTCAGGGAAGAAAAACAGGTCTTTAAGTGAATAAGCTTGAGGTATACTGGGTCAACATTATTTGCTGTAAGTGAAAATAACTTAATGACTTAATGGATAATGACTCACTCAAAACTAAAAGTCAGTCCACTGGGATCTATTTCAAAATCCAAGTATGATGCTGGAAGACTAATCATCTTGGCATTCAATTGAGTTACAGGTCCCTCAGCAGTTCTTGCAAACTTGAGTGCCTGTAATAGGATACTAGAACTAATCTCACCTTAATCTTCAATTGAGGACAAACTAGGTTAAGCCTACAACAGAAGGTGTACGGTATATCATACAGAAGACACTTTTTGTCCTAATAAAGATTGAAACAAAAAGAAAAACCTGTTTTACTGACTCATTTTAGAGTCAGTAAAACAATTGTTAATAGACATAAATGATGACCAGTGATTCTGTACTGTCTCTGAGGGAGAGTAGTTTTACTCAACACAAATGATTAGTTCCAAAGACTAAGTGCATTATGGGAGAGTGGTACTGGCTGACAGGCAGGTTGACTCACTTTCACCAGAGGCTGAGACACAACAAACAAACAATGGCAAACATGAGGGACATGGGACAGCCAACAGTGTGAAAGCAGAGTTATGTGTGAGTAGAGAAGGCCATATCGTGTGCGGGGCTGTGTGTTCTTCATTTTCCCAAATGATCTGAATGCAGTTAGTGTCAAGGAAAAGCACAAGGAGGAATTTATAGTTCCAGTTAGTGCCAACAGCCTTCTAGAAAATCAAATTACGTTAAGAAAAAAATACAAATTCATCAAGGGAACCAAAATAAGAGAGAATCTGCACAACAAAGCACAGAAACTAAATGTTCATTTGAGCATAACAAAATGTTGTGTTTTTTTCATGATTCAATAATAATAACAGCACAGACATGTGATAGAAAAGAAAATTCTGAATCTGTACCCCTACAGTATGGACTAATTGCGGCAAACACCAGAAGTAGACCCTCCGCCATTCCCGAGGTGGCATTTCTGTGAATGTGCAAGTAGAACAGATGAGAATCGGCTATTTTCTTGACCACGGCAAGGAAATCTAGAAGGACTTGAACATTTCTTGGCTGTTCCCAAACAGCAGTGGGAAACTTTCATTGTAGTAAAAAGTGAATTTACTTCATGAATATTGCCGCTGCCTATGTGACACTGAGAGGGGCAGTGGTTGACACTGTTTGTCCGGTGATGGCGGTGTGTTCACATCGGGGGGGGGGGGGGGACACCGGACATACAGAGCGCAGAGGAGAAATGACATGCTGTCATGGCAGAGGAAACACTGGATTTACAACTAAAGCAGTCAATTTTGTTGAACAATCGTCAATCTGACACTAAATTGTACGTATCCATTTTGCCGTCCAGCTCAACGGGTAACATTTGTTATGCTTATTAATGCTAATGGTTAAGAGACAAGGGGCTGCAGTGTTGCTGAGAGTTAATGAATAATTTGGGAGATATGTTGAAATGTAACATTATTTGCTCTTATCTGGGCAACGTTGTGACCAGGAAATAAAAATCATTCAGTCAGTAACACAAACGGATCACATATACAGTGCCCTGCAGTCTAAACTAGTTATAGCAATACTATGCCAAATATCTGACAAAACAGAAAATGAACAGCCTTTGTTAAAGTTTGAAACTATTCCGTTACCAACTTTTGATAACTTATAAGGAAATTGTCAGCTATTAAAAAACAGTTTGTCAGATAAATCATAGTTTACATTAATGCACTGTGGTTTAGTGGTTTAGTGGTTTATTTTGGTCCATGTAACAAACAAAGGTGCACCAAGGTAAGGTTGTACACAAATAAATGAACCAAAGAAGGAGTAGGCTGAAGCTATAGCTTATATGATGCCTACCCTTATAACTATACATTACATCACACTGTAACAAAAAACAAAACAGAAAGAGTTACAGATATCAACAAAAGCTGTCTAACTAATGTGAAAAATAACTGAGATCTCCAGATAACATACCCATATCAATAACTGTAGACCACTGTTTAACGTAAGTCTAGATTTTCATGCTGCTGTCCATGTCAGCAGATAGGTAGTAATTAGGACTGGCCGACTCGGTAATGGTGCCGCCGCAAGATGGCACAACACATAAAAAAGCCACCGGATTTCTCTATTGGGATCAGGCAGCTTTGTAATGCTAAGTGGATTATTGTACTGGCATGGTTTGGATTCTCATGGATCATTGTAAACGATTACAAAGTTAGCCTGAATCATTACTTTTAACCTTTGATAAACATTTCAATCTTGAAGGGAAAGTGAGAATAGTTGTGCCTCTATTCAGACCAATTTGAAAAATCCTTTTGAAATGTCACATAATAGAAAATTTACACCAGGCTGGCTCTTTTCAATGAGCTGGTTTTTGAGTGCAAAAAGAAGGCATGGCTGGAATAAATAGGGGATGGAAATAAATTTATAAATGAAGGAGACACAAACAAAATCATTCAGTTAGGTGATTTACTGGAGGGAAATGGAAAGAGGTCTTTGGAAATTGTTTTCAATTCAATTAGGCAGATTGTGATCTTGGTTTCAATTCCACGAATATTGGTCACGTTTATTCTCTAAAAATAGAAAGATCTGATTGATCCTGTGATAGATCATGTGTAATATATACACACAATATCTGACGTATGCCATTAATCCACTTTAGGGACTTTTATTAATGGGAATCCCTTTTTTTTTTTTAAACACATCAAGTGAGCTGAAAAAATGTTTGTTTTTTTGTGCTTGTGAGAAAGACTTTTGAATTTAGTAGTTTGCCTCCACCTTTTGAAGGGAGACTTATATGGCCAATACCCAATAGGTAAAGTGTCTCCAAGTTCTCAGTCAGATCCACTTTTTGCTAATGTCTAGTTTCCTAGTCAGTTGCACCATATTTTAAATATGCAGTCTAGAGTTTAATATTTGCCAGTATAAAAGGCCAATGGACCACCAAAATCACATGCAGGAGCTGTCATGATTTAAGCTGGACCTACTTGAAAAACATTTTCATTGTTTTTCCTTGTAACAATGGATCGTGGAGAGCTCACAAAATTTAAAAACACATTTTACAAACATGTTTTGTCCTCAAGTTTCAACCACAAAACTGACTGTCAAGCTCTTTGATGGATTGAAATAGTCATTGTGTAAGATGATATTTCAGAGAAACAACCAACAAAACAAACACACCCAGTTAGCCCAACATAGTCTCGCCAAAACCAATCACGCAAAACGCAACTGTGCTTCAACCAGCAAACATATTGTCTTAAACCAAGGAAAGGAATGGGAATGTTACTGAACGAGAACAGGAAAACGCCCATGTTTGGCATTTTCCTATGAGTTATCAAGTAGGGAGCATCTTTAGGATAGTAAAAACACTTAAACTCTGAGATTTCATCCACATTGACTGTCAGCTGTGGTAGAGGAATTCTATTTTCAATTAAGTGCATACTGTGCATGCCTTGGATCACATGAAATACAAGACAAACAGGAAGGACACTCTAAACTGCTCAAAGTTGACAGAGGACTGTGTGTGATTAGTATATGTACATATAATGAAGCTCTTCTCAAAACATTGCCCAAGTGTACTTTGCTTGGACAAGCAGATGTTGGCCACATGTCATCCTCACATGCTTTTGGTGATTATGTGAAGGAAATTATTCAAAAATAAATAAAGGCAATGCATTCATTAACAAAAATAAGGAAAGGTACAAAGGAGCTCTTTTTAGTCCTTCTTTGTATTAGGAGTGCAGCACACACTATAACCACTTAACAAAGTAAAGAGTATTATTTATGCAGAGAACACTCCCATCCACTTATGTTTAGTACATCAGGTCAGGATACCAAAACAATTGAAAGGATGTCATGAATTTTGTTCAATGTGAATATATTAAAAAAAAACTTCCTGCAATCATCAGTGGTTTGAGCTTGCAAAATCTGCACACATACATAAAAATAAATAGATGAATAAATAATGAAAAAAAGAAAAAGATCCCATCAGTGAAAACAATCAGAAATACATGTTCCAAAGGGAACAGACATGAAAAATCCCTATTTATGGTTTCGTGTCTCCTTGCTCCGGTCTTGCAGAGACAATGTTGTCCTCAAGCCCCAGAGTCAACAATATGGCAAAAACTCAGTGGACACACCAGCCTGCTTGTGGTATAATGGTTCACTAATGATGTCAGTGGTGGGTGAACTATGAAAACAGATTGTGAAATAGTTTTTCATGTGTGAACTACGTGAAGCAAGGGGTTATAAAACTGTGGTAGTAAAGCTCGCAAAGCACTCCACCATCATTTTCCTGAACTTAAACGATTAAGGAAACTGATGAGAACTCACCTCTAACGACGTGGAAGCTGACTGGTATTTATCTGTAATGACAAAGCAGAGAGGAGAGTTATGGCTCATGCAATTGCTTGTGACAAACAGCAAGGTTTTGAATTATTCAAGTGAACATATTGGGTGGTTATGCAAGGCTTCTTTAAGTGAACCGAAAGAAAAATGTATACCTTACACAGACACGGGACATAAAATATCTAAAATAATCTGTGTGCAGTAAGAATGGAAACTAGACAGTTGCACACAGGAGGAGCTGAACATCGGGATTACTCAACAGTGAAACATTACTATTAAACTAGCAAGTGAATAAATGATAATGTTTTCTCTGCAGACATGGAGCTTTGCCTGCTCAATGCCTGAGGCGTCATAACTTTCTACAGGGGGCGTTTATAGTAACATGATTGTTCATTCACACTCTGAACACAGACATCTAACATTTGACTTTTCCATGGAAACATTTTTTAAAATGGAAAGTCAAATGTAAAAAAAAAAAAAAAGCATTATCTAAACCCAAGCCGTGACCTTTCTTTAAAGCATTTCACCTGAGGTTGAACATTGCCTAATAAGTGTTTATGGTTGCTAACCTTTAAGAAGGAACAAAAGACAAAGTCAAGATAAGTGAAGAGATGGGACAAACTCATACTTCTGCATTCACTTACTGAAAAAAACATTATCGAAGCACTGGCAATCTTAGCCCTTATGCTGATGAAAGTTCTGATAAGACTTTGCTTCAAGAACTTCACAGAAAGGCACACAAAGATAATCTGCTTCCTCACACTGATCAACCTGATATTCATTGATATATAGTTTATATATTTGCTATACAAATAAGCTTTGATTGACTGATTGATTGGTTTACTTAACTCCAGCCTAGGCTGCAGTTAACAATCACTAGTATTTGTGTTAATGCTGCTGATAACTCTGGATTATATGCACTACTAGCTTCAGTATTCAAAGGTTTTGTTTTGAACATTCAAAAGTTTGACTTGGTAGGAATGTTTGTTCTTTTTTGCAAAAGAAAGAAAAAAAAATCAACTCTTTAAAAAAAAAAAAAGAAAGAAAGAAAAATTCTATCACATGTAACAGTGACCAAAGATAATGGGGCAATGCTGGTAAAAGTGAGGTTACAGATTATAGTGCAAACAGAGAGATAGAGCAGCAGACTTTTATCAGCAGTCCAGAGTGCAGAATTAGGTCACTGCATATAAACAACACACTTTGGTAAGATGTGCAATCTCTCTGAAAACTAATGTTGGTGCCATTGTCATTTAAAGTTGATCAAGTGATGACGCGATCACATAATTTACAAATAAAAATTGACAACAATTCAAAAATTCCAGTCCAGGTCAGTAGAAATAATTGCAAATAAACAGGAGACATTCATCAACCTGCACTCATCTGGAAACACTAGGTCCTCTGTTTGTCTGAGCCAAGGAGGTGGCTTGGCCAGGGCCCTTGTCTCTTCCAGGTAAAGTCCATCTTAAAGGACACATTTACATTAGTGTATAGCATCTATCTGACTAGCCAATTCAAAGCAAAAATAAAACTAAAATCAATTTCTGTGTAGCTTAAAGCGCTTCAGGGTGAGTCAGATACAAATTGACACACTGTTAAATATTTTCTCAGATTAAATTAGCAAATGTTTGACCCACTGGCTTTTAATCTAATAAATTAATAAATACAAAAGAGGATGCTCCATGTCAACATACTTCTGTATTGGCAGTATAAATCAAATTTACCCCTTCATTACAAAATGCACGTGAACAGTCTCTCACGTGCTCCATGTGAATAAATCTGACTGCAGAAATTCATAGAAAATAATCATTTGTACTGCTTCTCAGTCTGATTCCGTTTGCAGTGCATCACAAAAATTAACACTACCTCGTTTGCTGCCATTGCTTGGTAGCTGGCCATAGTAGAAGTGTGTGGTTCTTAATACTGGAGGATATCACCAGAGATTGTCAAGCTTAGTGTTGGTGGTTTGGGAGTTGGCCAAATCATGCCACCTTGTCACTGACTCATGTGTGTGCCATATGAAGGTTGCATAAGCATTGATTTTCTGCAGGATTTGAAGCCTCTTATACCAGCCATTGCACTACTAGAGGCTTAATCGGTCTCACATCTTTCTCATCACTGTGCCTAATAAGAATCAGGACAGGGCCCGAGTTGTCCCGATATATCTCAGCCCCTAGCCAGAGGAGCAGCAAAGGACTCTCCCCATAAATCACTAAACTCATCTGCACTCAGATTTCTTAAGTCTGTGTTTGCAATCATCACCTTTATTCTATTTTTAGAGGTGCAAAGATGCTCAGAAGCACTCACTGAAGCTGTTTCTTCTGCTAGTCGATGCAAAAGCAAACATTATGAAGTGGCTAAATGAACTGAGATGAAGCAGAGCTGGGCTGAAGAAGGGAGGGAGGAGAAAAATCTGAAGAAATGTGGCTAATATGTTCCCAAGAGAAAGGATATAACCTCAGTGCCTAAGGCCGTGCTGACAGATACGCCTGCTCATCCCCACACCCAGCTTTATCTCACATATAATTGGAATGCAGTCAAAAGGCCACAAGGCTTTGACGCATTGTACACACCTGTCTACACACCTGAGCCAGTGTCCTAAAAAAGGAGATGTGCTTTAAAATATTGTACATAAAAAGAGCTCATCTGTTGTTTTAAGCACATGAAAAAGGCACATATGCCCTCAGTTTTAATGTCTAATCTTTTTCCTCTTTTAGACTCCAAGAAATAGCCAATTTTCTAGCAGTTGACTGCTCACAGCTTGAATCCTGAGAATAAATCTTAGCCAGCAAGTTTAAACATTTACCCTTCATCTAGTTGTTTAGTCAACTAGATGCCCATTGGGTTTAACATCTCTGAGGTGAATGCAGTCCATCCTACACTTCCAATCTGTGCTTTAATTTCTCTCAAATTAAATAATGAGACTACTAGCAGCTATATTACTAATGTGGCCTTGGATAACGTCAATTTCACAGTGTAGTCTTGATGCAGGCTAAATTGCTTTGCTCTGGCCTGGACCCAAGGTGCTCTGCAATTTGAATTCATCACGTGGTTCTGTGTTTACTGAACTTAACTGACCGATATAAGCTTCCAACAGCCATTCTGAAAGAGCTTGTGCGCCCATTTAGTCAGGCAGAAATATGATTCCCGTGTGTTATGTAAATAATAAAACACTGACTGTGAATAACTTAATACAGCTTCCTTGGTCTCGGAGATTCCCAGCAGCTATGCGGTGATCTGTGATGTATTATTAACAACCGCATCGGGCGTTTGTAAACAATTTCACCACATGGCTGGAAGCAGACAGCCACGACAAAAAATGGCCTCTTTGTAAGGATGCTCCACTTGTTTGGCCCGTGAGGGATGTGGTGGAAAATTCTAGGCAGCCAGCTGAGATTCAGTCTTAGTTGTTAAGACGTGCACTTACTGGAACCAGACTTCATTAAACGCTAATACCTGTCTGGTCCAGCCTCGTTTTGTTACCTGTGCTGTCTTCAAAGTGTAGTCTGACAGTCCCGTCTCTCCCGATCCTCACATTCCCGGGTCCCTCAATCCTACTCGGATAGTCCACTGCTGAGGCACCCACCGACTTGGAGCCTCTCCTCCGATGTTTCTGCGCTAAAGTCCGACAACACTGATAACAAACTGCCCATGCCTGCTCCTCGTTTATCGGCTGGCTGTACAAAGTAAGGATTTCTTCAAGGGAGACGTCCTCGGCTCCGTCGCCGCAGTCCATGTTCATGTCTCCAGCGTTCAAATCCACGGAGAAATTCCGGAGAATGGTGGGTGAGGTCAGCATCCCGTCGTCAGTCCCCGGTCGCTTTGCCATTCTCACACCATTTTAATATCATAAACGAAGAAAAATAATTATCGGCTAATGTTTTAGCGTTACTGCGCTACATAGTCGGTCTCTCTGTCGGCTGGTGTCTGAACAGTGATTCACTGTTGTAGAGGAGCACCAACGGCTGTTTGAGCGACAGCTTGCTGACAGCACGTTCTGCATGGTCTCTAAGCCCGCCTTTTTTCTGCCAATTAATTACGCAAAGAGACAGAACCGTGCACAGAGCTTCCGACAGGTAGCTAATCCTAACGAAAAAGTAAAGTTTGTAAATTTTCAACAAGTTTAAAAAAATTATATTTTGTTTATGGTTTCCGGGGGGGGGGGGGTTGTTTTATAGCAAATACCACCTCCTTTTCGCATAAAGGAATATAAAAAGGAATAGCAATAAGACTTCCTGTGCTGCTTTTGAATCTTTATTCTCCTGTAGACCAACCTGTGCGCATGCACATGCAAGATATTTAACACATAATTGTATTTTGGGTTCGTTTCATTTATATTTGGTGTCTCTGAGTGACATTTCTACTGATATGTAAGATTAAGTGGTGTTAATAATCATATAGAAATGTCCATTGTTGGATAACAATATAGATTCCCTTCATTTGGAGGTTTTTCATATGGGTAAAAGTAGAGCATTTTGCAGAAGTCCTCTGAGATTCCAAATGCCTTGAAATGTAGCTTTACTTGCGTGATTCCATTAAGGATACTTGTTCCTTTACTTTTATCTAACCGAGTGTGATTTCTGCTTCTTTTTTTGTGCAATATTTGGCTAAAGTTGTCTCTATAGTCTGTTGCCATATCAATAACCTGTACTTTAGACTGGTTATTGACATGGCAGGAGACTATAGAGACAATTTTAGCCAAATATTGCACCAAAAAAAGAAAAACCAGTACTTTAGACTCCCCGGATAAGCGGAAGAGGATGGTATGGTAGTACTTTAGACTGCATACTGAAAAAAATGGTTAAAATGAATTAGAAATTTTGGCAATATTTTAAAATTGTACATTTTAATGATGATGATGATAGATACTTTTATTGATCCCCAAACTGGGAAATAAAGGGTTGCAGCAGCAAGTATTAAGGCAGACAATGCCTAAAACAACCAAAGATTTAAAAAAATTAAGAAAAATAGCAAACAGAACATACAGATCTACAAAATAATAAACAAAATATACGAATCTATACACTACAAATCAACAGAGTAAAGGAGAATACATATAGAAATAAATACATACGGTACAATACATTCATGAGTACATTTTAAAGTTCATTAGTATGTCTTGACAAAGATGTAAAGGATTTATATGTTCTTACACTTCTCTGCCTATTCTTCATATATTGTATGAATCAGCAGCAAAAATGGGTCACTTCCTGTAATTCTCATGTATTGTAATTATATTTTCTTCACCAGAGCTTCATCTCCTGCTGACTGTGCTGGGGGCTCACATCAGATAACTAAGACTTACCACTGTGTTGAACACATTTTCATAAATTATTTAGCTTTTTTCATATTACATTAGCACTTGCATAATAATGGTCGATGTGTAATGACTACTAGACCAGTATGTGTTAGGTTTTGACACTGTGTTGGTTTTTTCAGCTGGAAGATGATTATTACTCTCTATTTTCCATTTGTGTAATCACATCAAGCAGCTTTGCCAGTGAGGGAACTGTAGAGATAAATGTATTCAACCAGATTTTTAAGGCTTACAGACCCATTTTCCCTCTGTCCGTTCAAGTTTGGGGAATACACTGTGACTTTTGAAAATGAGTGCACAGATACCACATATTTTCTGAGTTTCACAACTCCAGCAGCCAGCAACAATTTTAATGCAAAGAAGAAAACATAGATTCAGTGTGTTAAATTCTAAAGTTTGTTTTCCATCATAAATATGGTGCAGCTTGAACACATTTCATTGTTATAATTCCAGTGAATCAGCAAAAATTCCTGACAAAATATAGCTGATACAGGCATACACTGTCAACGATCTGACCAACAGATGGTCATTCTTTATATTCAAGCTTAGCTGAACTGAATAGCCTCTAACAGATAAATCTTTTTTTTTTAAGTGTTGATCTGGTCAATGTCGCCATCTGCTGATCATAATTGATTTTACCATCCCGCATTACTTCCAGAGTGGTCTGGATAGGCCACTTTTTTTTATTTCAAATGGCTTCTTAGTCATGTCAGGGCAGAGAATTCCTATAATTAATGGAGAGCCAATATAAATTTAATGTATACATGCACATAACTGTCAGCCCCAAAAACAACTTGGCTTAAACACATTGTTGTAAGTAATGAAGTGTATCATGTGCAAAAAATGGAGAATAAAGGTGAACAGAACAAAGACGGTACCCATTTTAAAAAGAAACCAACTTACAACAAATGCAGTTTACATTTAGACTAATTGTAGGCACATGCGGGTTTAGTTGTTCTTTTCTTTTTTTTTATCTACAAAGGCTTTATAAAGACAGTCCTTAGCCTTTGATCTTCAAACGTCCAAATCTCAACTTCTAAACAGCACTTCAGGTTCTTTAAGTGGAAATTACTCACAGCACTAACTGAGGTTAAACAGCATCTTTAGTGGTTCCCATACTAACAATAATAAGAGTATACTCGCACAAAGAACTAAAGCAAATTGTTCAGAAAGGCCCCATACAGAACACATTTGATGTGCAGATTGTGATTATTATGTGCATATGGGCAATCTGTTCTTTTTACTTTTTTTTCTTTTTCTTAAAGCAATCTTAACACAGTGACACATTCCCTGACTGATACCAAGAGCATTGTAGAAAAGCATGGTAGTGAGTGAACACTGTTAACCACTCCCGTCTTCACACATGCAATGGCACAACAATGATGCAGCATCCAGAGGTCTTTGGATGGAGATGTAAGCAGGTGCTTATGTTGTTAACACTGCCATCAGCAGCCAGGACTTTACAAAGTCACTGGCAAACAGCATCTGCACACTTCTGCAAATAACTATCCCCTCTTCTGGTGAATAGTTCCATCATTTGCTCTTCAGCGTATCTCTGCTCTTCTTTCATCTTTCGTCACACACATTTCCAGGTTCAGAATCTCCACTGCTGTTGATACTGGCGGGCTGGCCATCTTTCGACACAGTGCTGGCCTCCTTTGACATCCTCCTTTTGGACTCGCGTGTACTTTGCTGTGAAAAAATGTCATGAATATGAAATTTATTGGGTCAGCTGGTTGGACTTTTTTTTTAGATTAATCTGTAAGAAAACGTTTTTTGTAAAGAATAAAAACAACCAAATGAATCCCCATTAATGAGTACACTACCCTAGGTCTCTTTCTATCTGCTAAAACATTGATGGTCATGTTTCCTTTTTAATTATTTGAGTAGTTGCAAGATTTAGGCAGAGCAACAAATTAATTCTCTTGTGATCATCAGCTTCCAAATCTCACAAGAATCCAACTGTTTAGCTAAATATTTTATTAGCTAATAAGTTAATACAAGACTACATCCAAGATTACATGTACTTTTTCACACACGAATGAACAATAAAATTGACTTTCATCTGTTGATCAATGAACAACAAATGAAAGCCAAATTCTCATGTGGTGTTATTCAAATACATCGATTTTATCTGTAGGTTCTGTTTCCAGAGGTTTCCCAGTATGTTGAATACTAATAAATCATCTAAACTCTGCACTTTTCGACATATTTTATTACAGCCCTTTTGGGACTTCGGTGCACATTTAATGTATTTATTGTAATTTTTTTGAAAATGCATTTATTATTTCTGCCTCCTTTGTGCTGTTAACAGTTTTATAAGTGTAGCTTTAACTGGTGCCTGGTTTAAAAAATTTCAGAGACTATGCAGCTGTCTTGTTCAGGTCTCTCTTTGCAACAAAGATATTCAACTTAGGTGGGAGTTTACTGGCCAAATAAAGGTTAGATTACTCTTTATTTTCCTTGCAGAGGGAGTTTTCCAGCTGCATGTGAGAGGAATTGTAAGGAGACAGCACTGACATGCCATGCTGGTAATAATATATGCAAACACAGGCACCAGAGACACCTACATCAGTCAAGGAGCGTCTGGGTCTCCTCTGGTGGTTGGAGCCATTGGTGGTAACGGCCTGCTTCCCACACTGGGTGCCTGTAGTCACCATCCTCTTCTCTCTCAGATTGGCCTCCACAGCTTTACCTTGGGGAAATAATAAATGATGTGAAACACAACATCTAAATAAAATTAGAAATGTTAGAAAGCTGTGGCATCTGGGTTTGGATGGATCTGAGGAGACTAAAAGAGGCTGGGGTTTTGAAAATCATTAGGTTTGCATTAGAGATCTTCATTTATCCCTCAAAACGTAGATACACTTACTGTTTGTAACCGATGTAGGGATATCTACGTCCGTATTGGTGAGCCACGTAGATTCTGTTTCTCTGGTCCAGCTTTCATGGTACCTCGGCTCGA
This sequence comes from Leptatherina wallacei, assembly GCA_028567055.1. NCBI lineage: Eukaryota > Metazoa > Chordata > Actinopteri > Atheriniformes > Atherinidae > Leptatherina > Leptatherina wallacei. The sequence goes on from JAOXYM010000018.1 coordinate 14,353,098, forward strand.
TGATCGCGTCCGCCCGACTTCCTCCACAACCCATCGAGAAAATCATCCACGGCAGGTGTAGCTGAAGCTGACACGGATTAAAAACGGCTCGGTTTGTCTCACAGCCGCTGCAGCATCTTCATCAGGTCATTTCAACGGTTTTGCCCCTGTTTTTGTTTCCATCATCAGGTGCCGCTGCTGGTTGATGCTGCTCTCCTCAGGCTGTCACCAGCTGACCAGCATCAACACACGGGAGATGCGTGCGTCATTGTGAGAGGAGGCTGTTTACGCTTCACCCATTCTGAGCACTGATTGGCTGTAAGGGAAATCAACTCCAGCCACTGTCAGCATCGTCACGACCATCAATATGAAATTGATATCTATTGCAAATCAAAACTTCTTCAGTACATTTCTATCCACACCACTTTGACTTGTTCACAATCATTAACGATTATTGGTTATTTTTTAGATCAGTTAGGAGCCAATGATATGCTGTCTTGGTGTAAATCAGTTTTAAATGTTGTTATATCTTTTCTTTTTCTCGTTAGCTTTCAAATTTATTTACTGAAAAACAAAACTAGAAACTGTCCCTGTATTTATATTCATGCATGCTGAGTCACCTAAATAAAATTAGTCTCGGGATTCGGTTGATCGTGAAAATTTTCTGTTTGCCTATTATTTTGTTTTGCTTTCTTTTGTTGTATATTTGTGTCTAATAATTCTGCTTATTTGTTCATTCTTTTTCTGTTTTTTTTTTTTTTTTTGCAATTTCATCTCCTTTATTATCTATTTCTGGTAATTTTGTAAGACAGTAGTTTAGAACATTCCCTCTTGTGTGCGCATAGTGTAGAACGTTCTCCCTGGTGTGTGTAGTTTAGAATGTTCCTCCTTGTGTGTGCATAGTTTTAGAGTGTTCCCTCTTGTGTAGTTTAGAATGTTCTTCCTTGTGTGTGTAAAGTTTTAGAGTGTTCTCCCTTTTGTGCGCATAGTGTAGAATGTTCTCCCTGGTGTGTGTGAAGTTTAGAATGTTCCCCTTTTGTGCATGTAGTTTCAAATTTTCTCTCTTTTTCTGCAAGCAATTTAGAATGTTCTTCCTTGTGTGTGTAGCTTAGAATGTTCTCCCTTTTGTACGTTGTGGTTTAGAATGTTCCCTCTTGTGAGCATGTAGTTTAGAATGTTCCTCCTTGTGTGTGTGTGTAGTTTAGAATGTTCCTCCTTGTGTGTGTGTGTAGTTTGGAATGTTCCTCCTTGTGTGTGTGTGTAGTTTAGAATGTTCCTCCTTGTGTGTGTGTGTAGTTTAGAATGTTCCCACTTTTGTGCGTGTAGTTTAGAATGTTCTTCCTTGTTTGTGTATAGTTTAAGTGTTCCCTCTGCGTTCGCATAGTTTAGAATGTATTGCCTTTTGTGCGTGTAGTTTAGAATATTTTCCCTTTTATGAGTGTAGTTTAGAATGTTCCTCCTTGTGTGCGAGTAGTTTAGAATGTTCTTGTGTGTGCATATTCTGACAATCCCCCCTTCCCTTTTTTTTGTGTGTGTGCAGAGTTAATGTTCATGGAATTTAAAATGTTCTCTCGTTTGTGCGAAATTTAGAATGTTCTTTCTTCTTTGTGCGAAATTTAGTGTTCCCAGTGTGTGGAATTTAGAATGTTTCCCTCTGCGTGTGCCAAGTTTAAAATGTCCCACTTTGTGTGAGTGTAAATTATAAAGTTCCCCGTTGTGTGCGCAGAGTTTAGAATGTTGCCTCTTGTGTGTGTGGAACTTTGAAGGTTCCCCCGTGTGTTTTCCTTTGTGTGCGTTGAGTTTAAAATGTCCTCCCTTTTGTGTATGGAAGTTAGAAAGTTCCCTTGTGTGCACAGAGTTTAGAGTAAATACTGTAGTGTGGCTATATGAAATATGACTCCAGTGTTAATGTCTTATAAATGATGTAGAAATGAATGATTGACATTTATAGGTTTGTTTTCTACAATGTCTACCAGTAAGAAGTCTGTGTGACTGCATGGATAAACTGAATAATGCATCCAGTGCTTGAAGGTCAGAATTAATGTACATGGAGAAATATGTTTCTTTAATAGTACACAAACATAACTTGTAAGCAGTACAGAAATGTTTTAGATGGCTCCAAATCCATGCTCCTTAAAAGAAAATCTCAGTAAGTACATATGAGATTCAAATCTACGAACTTACTAGTTCACATCCAACAACTTTTAAAACTTAATCTTGATTTTTTTATGATCATCTCAACTTACTTTTATCTTTGACACATTATTGACAGTTAATTTGATGTATCCGCCTAAGAGGGTTAATAACCTCATATCTGCAACTAAAAAAAGACAGAAAAAAGTTTCTTACACTTAAAATATTTGCGTTCACATTTATTTTAAATAGATATTTTAATTTCCATTCATTCCAACAATACAGTATTTGCACATTTACTTATAGTGATGTTTCTCAAACTGCTTTATATATAGATTTATTAAGAGCTTACAGTCAGCAAACATATTGCTTATTTGTACTGTAAAATAACCAGTTTCAGGGTTTCACAGAAGTACAGTTTGAGAAGGAAAACGTGGGTCGACATCTACTTGTAAACAGGCATTCTTTACATGGAACTAAAAACACATTACCTTCAAAAACTGAACAAACAAAAACATGTTCACTGATTTTAGAGTTTTAAAATAAATACTATATTCAACATACATTTATTTATCTCCACACCTCTCCCATATGTGTACCCATCATGTTAGTTTGAATTAAGTAGGATGAGGGGAGAATAAAAAAGACAGCAGTTTGGATGTGATTTAATGAGATTTGAGAATGTTAACCATTCTGATGAGAGGAAACAAGGAAACTTCACTTTGAGGTGTAAAACAAACGGGAAATAAAAAAAGAAGGCCCTTATTCAGGTATGTCAGAACAAAGCTGAGGAGAATTCACTCAGAGCTGCCTTTCAGCACTCCTCAAAAAACATATGCAGTGTAGACTCAGGAATGTATCAGAAAATGTCTAAAGTGGAAAAGAAATAACAAATGAAAATGGGAAATTAGAAAACAGGGCAGAAGTGGAAATAAATTAAAGCTTGTGAATGTGAACATGTCACATAAGAATACTACAGCACATGATGTTAATGGCAAAGTTTTTAGACTTTGAAGTCCAGCAGATTGCAGTCGATCTTGTAGTAAACATAGGGGTAGTACTCCTGCTGGCTCAAGTTCAATCCTGGGATGTCCATGGAAGCCTGGAAGCAGACAGAGTTATACTCATAAGAATTTATTTTCATCTAAACTTCCCTAATGCTTCATATAAGTTCATATTAAATGTAACCCATTATAAACAATTGTTCAGTTTTTTTTTTTGCTTGTTTGTTATTTTATATTTAGTTGATAAAGTCTGAACCAACTGGTTATGCATAAAGACTGAACTTTGAGGCCAAACTCCAGTCCCTGCCCTTGGCACTACCACTTGACCCATCATTCTGTAGGAATAAGGTTTTCCTTTTCTTTCAGAGATAAATGAGTAGTGATCAACCCACCCTTCACATAACACTGACAACCTAGATTACCTGTACTCTTTGACTCCCAACAGAAAAAGGACACCTTGCCTTTTGGGAGTTAATTGAGATTGGGCCCCGTTTTGTAAGCAACTTACATGAGCAGTATAAGTTGATGCCAAAGATTGGCCTACATGCAACTACTAGTGAAATCATCCACTCTGATCAGTGATAAAAACGAGACTAACCCAGATTACATCCACTTGTTTATAGCAACACATTGCCCGTTGTTTATTTTATTCCAAAGTCTACATAAGATTTATGATCTTGGCTTTCTTGACTTCAATTAGTCTGAATAAATGTCAAATGTATACATTTCAAAAACAGGAAATGATTAATATAGATTCCTTCTGGCCAAATACTAAAAACAAGCTGGAGCTTTTCTATATTCTATTTTTGAACAACAAAGCAATGTTTCCAAGAAATGTGTGTCATCATAATAATGTGTCCATTCCTTTGTATACCTCCTCAAGCCCTTGAGAACTTGCAGCTGTGATGCCAGTTAAATCTGTGAGGATTTAGTGATTAGGTTTAAGGGTGAAAAACTGAGACTTGAGCTTCAGAAGCTGAGAAATGACACTTTTGCCCATAAATATGAGCGCAATAACTGAAAACATCTGAAGCAGTTGGACTGGAACCAGGGGGTAAACTTCATCTGAATAATCAGCCAGTTAAAACCTCTTATTCTGAACACATGCCCACTCTAATAAGTACATCTTTACTGTCTAATTCAGTCCAATATTCTGTTCTGACTTAAGGTCTGTGGTTTAGGATGTTGAGATGGTCTTCTAGTTAGAGACCCTGGCTTCTCCAGTCCACATCCTGAAACCCACAGATACACTAACTGTGCTGTGTGTGTGTGTGTGACAAAGACATGTGCTTAATGTAAAGGTCTGCAATTTATAAACGTGTGTGTGTATAAATGTGGCTTTTAGTCTAAAAAGCTATGAACGGTGATCAAGACTTAAAAAGCCCAATAAGTGCAGCCCACTTACCATTTACACAGAACTGAGTGTTGGCATTATGCAGGGCTGGATTGTGACGTTTTCAAAAGGTATATATATATGCAATATAAATATCAAAGTGTGATCAATCCTCTCATCATAATAACACAATGTTGTTAATGAGACTCACGTCAATGATTGCGGCACTGCTGTCCAGATGTTTGTACAGGTCATACAGCACCTCTCTCAGTTTCTTCATGTTCTTCTTGTTGGGCTGAAGCAGCATGGCTTGGAAGTTGACTGGCAGCCCGTATCTATGAAATGCAAGAGGACCAGGATTTTTCTTTCTGACATAAACTTATCCATCATTGAAGGATGGGCACATGTGCATTAATGAATTGCCATCAGCTCTTACCTCAATACTGACTCAACAAACACACGCAGAGCTTTTATGTGAATCCACGCGATGAAGGCCTCACTGAAATTTACCTTCAGCCATCGGACCAAAGGCCCCTAAATTGACAGCAACAGTCTTCAATGAATTTTTCACAAATTTAAAGAACAATAGTTTAGTTGAGAAAGATTATGAAGCAGAATCCAACCAAATACAACCAGACATCCATGGTATGGAGTTTAAACCCAAGTCAGATACTGTCATATTGTGGTGAGCTTCAGTAACATTTTGTGAGAAAAACAGCGGCCTTACAAACTGCTTCTTCTTGTCCGTGGACAAACGTGTCATCTCTTCTTTGTCTGCCTTCATCTCCTCTTCATTGTATTGGAAGTCACGTACTGTAAACCTGAGCCACAACAGAGTGCAGAGAGCTGGCAATCAATGGACAGTAAGCACACCAATGTTTAGGAGAGCATTCAAGCACCTACCACACAATTCCTGGAAATACTTTAAACACAGCACACACACTGAGAGCCCTCTGTTGTGCTAATTTGAGGAGACTGTTGATGGTTGACAAAATTAGGTGTATATTAAAACAGCAGCCCCTTCGGCTGTCATTACCCATGTTTACCAAACAATACTGGATGGAACCATGAAAGACTAATAAATATCATTCATGCAAAAACTGAAAAAACTAAATTAATACAGTATCTGTTATATGGAACAACGATACAACAGGTCAGATGGCTACAAGTAAAGCCAAGATCAAGGGAAACATTTGAAGAAAAAAAAATGTATATCTTTTTTTTTTTTAAATAAGGCTTAAAGAGAAGCTTATTGAACGGCTCATATTCAACTGATTCAGAATGACATACTTGTTTTCTCTGGCCTTATGTTTGAAGTCATCTACAGCCTTCCTGAAGAGAGTGACACTGAACAGACCACTTTCGTTGTCTTCAATTATCATCCTGGGAAGAGGACACAAGATGACAGCGACAGAAGAAAAGTTGGATTCACACATTATGTTCTACATGTTTCAGCAGGTAATAAATGACTAATAACTTTAACTTCAGCTTAGACTGTGCACCCTTTTCTTTTCTGCATAATGTTGCTGCAACTGGATGTGAACTGCATCCATTTCTGTGCAGGAGATTATCTTAAGAAAGAATACTCCATTTGGGCCTTTTATCCATTCCCATACTGGCCACTGCTGCCAAGAAAGTTAGCAACCAGACAACACCAATTTAACTGGGCAGTAAGTTTAGGTTTCTAATGCAACAACTAAACAATTGGGACATCCCTCACTGGTTTCCCACAAGAAGACACTTTCCTTGTGCATGAATAAGACCAAACAGTAAACCCCTATCATACTGAAAACATCTGATTTGGTATTATCAGATAAACACATAAACATGAATTAATCTGGATGCAACTGAACAGACTGAGAACTACTCAGAGAAATGTGAGCCCTAAGAAACTGCAGTCCTCTGTGCAGTAGTTCCCAGGCTATTTATAAAAACGAAAACAAAAAAGTTGTATTCATTTATGAAAAGTCCCAGACTGAAACGAAATTTGCTGTGGTTGGTAGGTCGGCTACAACCCAAGATCAAACTATGACAGTTGTCCACATCTGCTCTGAAAACACTGGTTGCTAGATCACCACAATTCATCCATGCCTGCCCAAAAGCCTAAAGACAATGTCTCAAATCACCGGGTCACACTGATAAAACATCAGCTGCTCTCTACAGATAGGCCTCACAAAGTTCTCTCCATTTTAATATGAACCAGTTGATTTTCACAGATCAACCATGAAAGGCTGAAAGAGTCAAGCGGCATCTTAAACCAGCTGAAGAGGAAATAAGGGTGAGCAGATGAGAAGAAAAGCCAACACAAAGCAATTATACCTCAGACTCTAAGTTCTTTACAGATTTTTAAAGCACCCCAGGTGTCACTGATTAAAAATACAACCAAGTGAAATGAAGCAATTCATCTTGTGATCATTTCTAATGCTCTCATCTAGAGGGGCCTTACTTAGTAGAGCGTGGGACAACCATTTCTGCCAGCGTTTCATACGTCTTCTGCCAGTCAACATAGCTTGTCCTGGTGAAGGTGGAAAGATTAAAAAGCAGATTATTTCAAGACAAGAAGATAAAACATAAAAATTGCCACGCTAACATCACATTTTTACCCCTCCCTGGGCCGCCACCTTATCGTGGTGGAGGGGTTTGCGCGTCCCGACCCTAGCGGCTATGTCGTCTAGGGGAGGGACCAG
>JAOXYM010000018.1:14366324-14382914 GCA_028567055.1 Leptatherina wallacei
AACTTCCAATTCAAGTCTGAAAGTATACAGTGGAGGTTCTTGTATTTAATTAGATCAATATCTTTTAGTTTACCACATGTCATCTTGAAATTTCTTGTTTTATCTGCTGCATCATTTGTGCTTAAAACCAATATTTCCAACAGCATAAAAACACCATGAATTATCTAAAACAGGGATGCCAAATTCCAGTCGTCGAGGGCCCCTGTCTTACAGGTTTTAGTTGTTTCCCTACTCCAGCACCTGATTCCAATCAAATGGCTCCAACAGCTCAATGTCAAGTACACAATGACCCATTAGTTTCAGGTGTGATGAAGCAGAGAAACCCTCGAAGACCACAGTTTGACACCCCTGATCTAAAAGCAGTCAGTGCCTTTTTTTTTAGATAAATAATGACCTCTTCAGGTTTAACTGCTGAATTACTGAACTCTTACTGCCTTTAGGTGGCAGTGAATATCTAGAAATCAGAAACTGGTGTTTACAAAGTTCAGCTGTTTTAGTTGTAATTCTCCTCATGCACACACATATTTTGTGATTGTCTATGTGTCAAATAAAGCTTGAAGAATAAGCTGTTTTATTTGTTCTCACACTGTTACATCTTCACCTCCACATCCTGCAACTTTAATGTTAAAAGCTGACACTACAACTCTCATTTGAACTACAACACTAAAACTTTCCAATAACTTGTCAAGTGCTGTTTTCTTAGAGTGATATCAGGTTCTGATTATTACAAATATGTTGAAAACCCTGAAATCTGAACAGCAAAGCAACAATTTAAGCTTTTACTTTTATTGTAGCTGGAGGAGGGCAGGTATAAAAGATAAATGATTGACACAGATGTGAACTGAACTGTAATTAAGGTTATTCAAAACACCTGTGGTTCACTACCATAAAAAGTCAGTCTGATTTGAAATTAGCCTTTTGCGAGCCTCAGTACTGAATAGCCTCAATACTTAATTCTCTTTTAAAAAGCCTCCACCACTCTACTCTGTCACTACTTAGCTCTTAATAGTTTGGACTATGTCATTACCTTGTATTTGTGGGTGTGTTGGAACTATATGAAATTGATTATTCATGCTGTTGTTTCTTTATGGCGGTTACTCCTGGCTGAAAATTGAATTTCCTCTCTGAGTACAGGGAAGGCATTTAACCAGATCTGGAGCAACTGAAGCGCAAAATGTATTCTGTCCTCATGGACCCTCATTTTTCTTTTGTCCAATTAGATCACAGGTGTTGTTTCCCTGCTCCAATATACCTGACTGAAATAAATGGGTCATAGTGAAGAAGTTGACAAGTAGCTGTTGGATCCATTTGATTTGAATCAAGTGTGTTGGAGTAAGGAAACAACAAAAACCTGCAGAATTGCAGCCCTCAAGGACCGGAGTTTGACACCCCTGAATTAGATGCAAGCCTTCCAAATAATTACAGTAGAGAGAACTTCCCTTGTTGGATACGATATTGAATGAATCAATCAGGGTGTTATGTGAGTGCAGGGCTCATAAGTGTAATGGAACAAAGATAAGATCTATGGCGCCGCCCCAAACAGTTACCAGTGCTACAAAACTAAACTATATGTCATTGGACCGAAGTGGCTGGGGGCAGAGTTCCTCTGTTAGTTTTACAAGTGAATGTGAATTTAATTTTTTCCCTGTCGGGATTAATGTGATTTAACTTGAAAATATCTCAGGTTAAATAAGGCAAGTGGAGTGAATTAATGCTTAAAGAGTTAAGAAAGAACATTTCAGTAAGCTCTTGATTCTTAATCCCTCGCATTCCATCAGACACAAGCAGACTCAATGAATATCAAAAAGTTCACTGTCAAGAAAGAAAAATATTTATATTTTTTGTATCCATACAAACATACATAAATGTCCAAAACTGTTTAAAAAAATTGTAGTGAGCTGTATTTGCCTGATACTGAATCAATAAGACAACTTCCGACCTACTTACTTTCTTATAACGTTCCCACCCTAATCCCAAGCACAAACACGTGTCTTCAAGACGTCATGAATGCTGTCTAGAGAAAATCAGGGCTCAAACTCATGAGAATAACTCATATCTGAATCAAAGAAGGTTAAAGGTCTTACCATTTTAACAGAGATGTTGGCCATGTGGAACTCAAAACAAACCATGTTTTTTAAGTTTCCAACCAACTTGGGAAAATGCCTGAAGGTGTTCAAAGACAGGCTGAGTAAGTTTTCACAATGGGATCATAGACCTAAATTCCCTAACATTAATGTGTGGTCATAAATGATACTCATTCAGTTCACATTTTGTTGAAGAAATGCCTTCTGATATAAACATAGTTTAAACTAGAATGTTCCTAATTTAGGCAAATAATTGTAACTTTGAGACAGCAGTGCAAAGTTTCAGCCCTGCCTGCAGATTTCCAGCCCTTTTTTGTTTAACAATGTTTATAACTGGAGTATCCCTGGAGTAATGATTTGAAGACAAACAAGTGGATAGAAAGATTGCTTATTTCGATCTGTCGTGAACCTTCTGTTCTATATGATAGACTTGTTTGTCATGGACTCTAGAGAGAATATTTCTTACACTCCATTCAAAGTTATGCATTATAACTGTGTTGGTTGGAAATGGTTAATCCATTATATACATGAATTTTTGTTTATGCGATTGTAAATCAACAACTGTGTCTGCTTGTCCCAGTAAAAACAGAGCAGTAGAAGTATTGGCCTGATTTACTGAGTGGCCATCTATGGAAACTTTATGGTTATGTAACTTAAATAAACATCACAGATCTGCTGCAGACTGTACGATATTCGGAAATACATATTTGGTATGTTCTCAAAAATGCAGCGGGCTTATTGGTGAAACTGAACATTCGGCCCCGCCCACAGGCCGTTGATTACCTTTTCCACTTCCCTCTGCTCTGATCCAGTAGTTCTCCACCCACCAGCCGATGTAGAAGACACTACTCGACCGCCGCGCGTTTGTCAGCTAAACATATGGCAAAAATAGGCCTCTTTCTTTCTTTTATCGTTGTGCCCACTACTCTTTAAAAATTCCGCCGAAAAAGAGAAGACGATTTTCCAAAACCTTTTGGCCGTTATCTCACGTAAGTACAGCAAAACACTTCGAATTGAGTTCCTTGGATTCAGCAGGCGGACGTAACATGGCGGGCTGGATCTTTCTGCCGTCTTGCTACACATGACAGACCGATTCATTCAATTCTGTGTTTTCGACATGTCCTGAATTTGAATTTGAACACCTTAAGAATCTGTAAAGTGACTTTGGCCTATTGTTTATTCGTGTACTGTATTTGTGTCGAAGTTTGTATGTGGGTTATGATCATAATACGGCGCTAACAGAACAGTCTGCGATCGACGGGCAGTCCTCAGCGAGCTCAGTGTTTGCGGCTCTCTTTGCCATGAGTATTTGAGCAGTGCGTTTTCTCTGAGGCTTTCCTATGACAAAAACAGCTTAATTTCCCCTTTAAAAATATAACAGTAATTACATTTATTACGGGTTATCTGGGTTTTATTCTTTGGTGCGGATTGCATTAAAATCTAATTTGTCAAGTTGTCGCTCACTGTTTTCGCTCAAAGCGCATGCGCGTGTTGTACTTAGCATTTTGTGCTAGTTATCGCCAAGAGATTAAATACCGGCAGGTTTTTTATTACAAAAACATGCTGTCTCTATATTTGTTGAATATAAACAAACCATGTCAACGGTTGCAAATGTTAAATCATGGCTTGTAAGTTATAGTTATGATTTATGTGGCTCCATAGATAGCGGAGGTATCTTTAAGTAAACTTAACACAACAGCAAGAAGTGAATTAAGAGGCTCAAGAACATTAGCCTTTATGTGACACTCCCCCCACCCCCTTATTATATTTCCCTTGTAGTTACATAATTGTTGTTTTTATTTTCGTTTAGTTTTTTTAATCTTTTATTACAGGATATTATTTTTGTGTTTAGAATTAACTTTATGTGTTTTTCTTCCTCAGGGCTCCCCTGTCTCTGTACAGGTGTATGAGCGCTACCCAGGGGGCCTAGGGGCGGCTCTTTACCGGGAGCACTTTGACTTCAACGCTGAGCCACCTTGGGATCCTAGCTGATAGCGGGACAGGTCCATCTCCTGACTTGTCCATGTTAGTGTTCTTTGTTTGCTATTAACTAGAAGATGAAAGTTCACTCAAACATTAAGCTTCAGTAGAGTTTTAGGCCAATACATGTTGAGTTTAAGGTATTTAGTAATCTCAAGAATTCTGTGATTCTGAAATAAGTTGAACATAAAATTTGTACAAAAATCTTGAAATTATTAAATGGAAGTAATTGTATTTGGGTGTGTATGATATTAACAGTGATATTGATCATTATTTACCTTTTCTTCCCTTTTCTAGTTTGTTGCATACCGGCAGGACCCCATTGGCTCAGTCGTGACCCTTTGACTTGTTTATCTGTTCTTTATGATCGTCGACTTTGTGGAATACGGTTAAGATGAAAGGACTCGCTGACAAACCCAGCTACATCATTGAACTCCTGGAGGGAGGAGTTACACTGGAAGATGTAATTGATGGACACATCTGCGAACAGGCTGTGGTTAGTTAAAATTCTAGTTTGATTTCTAAAATAGTCAAAATTTATTTTATAACATTTTATGATTCAAACTTGAATCTGAAGCACATCGTCCTACATTAACCTATCACCTTGTGTTTTTAATCAAAGGTGGAGAAAAATGCGTTTGTGGTGGGCAACCTCGGTACTCTGATGCGGCAGCATATGTGCTGGCAAAGTGCAGTGCCACAGTTGCAGCCATACTTCCCAGTCAAGTGCAACAGCAGCCCTGTGGTCATCGAAGTGCTGGCGTCCTTGGGCCTAGGCTTTGTTTGTGCCAACAAGGTAAGCTTTGAGTTCAGGTAGCTTTAATTAATTTATTCATACTGCTTCATCCTCTTATGAAAGCACTTGTTTTAGGGCAATTACATCACAAGCACTCAATTGATTACTAGTCAGCTGATAAGTGTTATCCTTCAAACTTATGTAACTGGCTTGGAACTTTTTTGATAATTTTGGATGGGGATTTTACACTAAGTTAAGTTGCATTAATTTCTCTAAATATGTGTGTCCTCTTGCCTTCAGGCTGAGGTAAGCTTGGTTCTGGAGCATGGCGTGCCACCTGAAAACATCATTCTGTCAAGTGTTTTCAAACAGCTGGCTCACATCAAGCATGCTGCCAAGAACAACATCCAGCATGTTGTGTGTGAAAATGAGGCAGAGTTGTCCAAGATTGCCCGTTTGCACCCTAATGCAAAGTAAGTGAGCAAACATTTTTCTTTTGTTTTAATCCTTGTGGACTGTGATGTAAATAGGTCTTCTGAGCTGAGGCTGTTTTTTTGTTTGTTTGTTTGTTTTTTATTGTTTTGGTTTTTTTGCTCAGCTTTGTTGAATTACAAAAACTTAGACGTACTTGTTGCTTCGCTCATGTTTATTTTTAATTTTTGCAGATTGCTGCTGCAGTTGACTACTGAGGCCCATGCAGCTGAGACAAGCATGGCCTTCGGCTTTTCTCTCAAGAGCTGTCGGCACCTTCTGGAGACGGCCAAGGAGCTGGGTGTCCAGGTGGTGGGAGCAACCTTTCACATCCCGAGCTCCTGCCAAGACCTGCAACAGGCCTACACCCATGCACTGTCGGATGCCCGCTGTGTGTTTGACATGGGGGTGAGTACTGTCTAAAATATCTTTTGACTGAGTTTTTCCTTTTTATCGCTTGGACTTTCTTTTTCATTAGTGGTAACAACTGAATGTTTTGTGTCTCTGTTCAGGAGGATCTGGGGTTCAACATGCACATTCTGGACATTGGTGGTGGATTTACTGGCTCAGAGTTTCAGCTCAAGCAGGTGAGCGGTTAAAAGACTTTTAGCATCTTTGTAAGGATGCAAAGACTTGACCCAAAACATGTAACCCATCAAAATGTAAAAATCCCAATCTTCGCAGGTTTGCATGTGTTTGACAGCGGGAAACTATTTGATTAGCAGCTTATCAAAGATGTTGATGAGGAGTAGCCAAACTTGTAGGTGTCTTTCTTTTAGTAACCTTTCTAGCAACACACAGAAAGTTACGTAAATCAGTTCTGTGAGAAACTGATTCTTAAATTCACCATTTCTGTACTGATTTCTCTGAAACCACCATCTTAATTCTTTTTTTTTTAAATTTTTTATTATCTGTTTATTTTCTATTTTGGTGCTATATGCAGGTGGAGTCTGCAGTCAGGCCACTACTGGATGCATATTTTCCCCAACTGTCAGGTGTGCAAGTGTTGGCCCAGCCAGGCAGCTTCTATGTGGCATCAGCTTTCACCCTAGCAGTCAATGTAATTGGCAAGAAAGTAGGGACCCGCCACTGGGACACTCTGTCTCAAGGTGAGATACTTTGATTTTTCGTAAGTGGTATTCTTTTGTTTCAGGATTTTTGTTTACTTTCAAATACATAATCAAAACCAATAGCGGTCATGTCCCATTTCAGTAAGCAGTTTGTACTTGGTGTTTTATATGTCTGACATGTACATATGTGCACAGGTGAGAAGAATGAGGATACGGAGTTCCTGTACTACATGAATGAGGGTGTTTATGGTCCATTCAGCCACAAGCTGCTGGGAAACATCATCGCAGCCCCATCAGTGCACAAGGTTAGTAGATCTCCACCCAAGAGAACCAGCCCCATTCTGAACTGAGTGATGCCTGTGATAGCAGATCCTGTTCAATAGGGAAAAGGGGTCATGCATTATGAGCATTTAAGGAAGTAGGATCAGAATCAGATCAGAAAACTGTACTGACCCATATAAAGACACTATTAGTTCTGGGTTGGTCTTGAGTCATCTATCCTTTTATTACATCCTCTCTTTCTTTTTTTTTCTTTTTTTGGTCCATTTATTTTCTCTCTTTATTAAAGCTTGTGTACCTCTTGAAATTAAGTTACAGTGAGTGCATGAATTAAAGAGGGATTTTGTACAATTCTGTAAATAAGCAAATATTTTTGTAATTTTTTTTTCATTTGTAATTTTTCTATTTACAGTCCAAGTCAAAAGTTTACACAGCTGATCTTTCAAAGTTTTTTTTTCTCCCTCCTTGTTTTGTCTTCTGTCTCTCCATCGGATCAAACTCACCATACCCCTTGTTCTAAAGTACTTTATAACTGTAAGGAAAGTGGTTTATGACTTTATTATTTTATTCATGCTTCATTCTTATTATAACAGTGCTTTATTCTGAAAGCCCATGACGTCTCTGATAAACCTCTTCAAACAGCAGGGTGAAAAGAAGCAATGTCTATTTGTAGCCTGTGACTTTGTTTTGGGTACTTGGCAACTATTAATGAGTTATATCATCTACATGACTTGGTTGAAAATCTGTTTTGCTGTTCTTTGACTCTGTAAGTTATGTGACTAAGCAGTAACAATACGAACCCTGAACTTAGAGATTGATTATTTTTTCATAATGAATTCTGTTCTGTGTAGCTAATTGTGCCTCTGCTTGAGGCTGCACAGTTTACTAAGATGGAAACACGCATGTCCAAAATTATAGATATACCTACTCATAATTAGCTTCATATTATTTTATAGCCAGACTGGAAGGAAATGCCATTCTGTTTTCATTTATGGGTCATCACAATCTTGAGATAAAAAGTGACACACCTTTAAATAAAACTTGTGATATTGCTGACTAATAATGCCATTACAGAATGCAAACACATTTGACTATTAATGTAGTGTGTCGTGATACTTCATCCAGTCTGTCCTCTGGTCACAATGACTCATATTTCTAAAAGATATTTCTATCTCTTAGAAATATTCTATTTTTAAAAGATGGAAACAATATTTGTAGATATTGGGACTGCATTGCGAGCCTTAAACTACCCCTATGGCATAAATAAAATGGTGCTTCAGTGTTTGGATGTGATGATATTGCTTTTATTTCTGTGCTGTATCATTTCTGGCTAACTGTAATTATATACACATGGATCTTTTGCCGTTTCATTTCTGATGCAAAGTATAGGGTTGCATTTATGCTGGATAACACTGGTAGCACTTTTCTAAGTTTGGTTTGTTTTGACTCTCTCCCCCCCTCCCCCCCTCCTCTCAACAGCATGCATTGTGTGCCAATGAGGCCATGTATTCCAGCAGCCTGTGGGGCCCATCTCTGGACCAGCTGGACCAGGTGGTGGAGCGCTGTCTGCTGCCAGAGCTCAGCATGGGAGACTGGCTTCTCTTCTCCAACATGGGAGCTTGCTGCCTGGAAGAGTTCAGTGGCCTCTCCAGCTCCAGCCAGCTGCCAGTCTACTACACTATCTCCACCTCTGACTGGTAAGTTGTCAAGTCTACTACTCATACAAATGAGTTGTATGAATTGAAGAACATGATTCATTTAGAGAGAACTGATTGTCATATATTGTGCTGCCCTAAGGTACGAAATGCAAGAAGCTGGTGTGGCACTGGACAGTGCCATGAAGAATTTATCCGTGCTCCAGTAAAGTGCGCAACTGCCCCGGCCCCTGTCCCGTTTTGGTATTGCACAGATCTTCTTAGCCTCTGCTTTCACCGTGTGAGAAGAGAGGTCAGCGTTGTATTTGGGACAAGTGGCTAAGCGTGGTCAACATTCCAGCCACTTTGGAAAATGCAGTGTCCTATTAATCGTATTTTACTTTTTCCTTCCAAAATTGGACCTTGGGGGAGGGGTTTACCTCCAGAAATGGGAAACACTTGTTTGATACCTCAATTGTCCAAACTTACCTGAAAGATAATCCTAATTTTGCTCCTCTCTTGGAAAGACTTAGAATCTGTCAGCTTAAAGAACTGTAGCCCAAGCTCAAATGATATGCAACAAAATGGATGACTCACTGGAGATGGGACCCCCAACATGTTTGGGAAGGTTTATTTCCTAAATCAGATTTAGTTTACGAAATGTGTAATTAATGTAATCTGTTCAATCAAATGTTCTTTATTGATTACTTATTGACAGTTGTGCAAGTTCTGTCTGAACACCAATACAGTTTATTTGTAGATTTTCTTTCTTTCTTTTTTTTCAAAGAATTGATGCCTCGTGAATTCTTTGCTTCAGACCCCAAGCATTGTTTAAATGACATGACAGTGATGTTACCAATTGCTTTATTGCAGTTCACCTCATTATTTATTGGATTCACATATTACTGTGGCATATTTAAAGCTTAATCTTTAAGTGTGTTTTGCCCAGGTATTATGCTGTGGCCCATCTATCAGTGTTTTTTTTTGTTTTTGTTTTTTTTGTTGTTTGTTGTTGTTTTTTTGTTTGGTTTTTTAAATGCTACATGATTATGTGTGCTGTGATTACCATTTGTGACCTCAGTGGTTTTCCTTCACTTAAAAGGCATGACAGAGTTGCAGCAGGAGATTTTCCCTATGCTAAGCTGGAGCTTGAATGCAGAGAAGTTAAATAATGCACTCCTTGTCTATTGCAGAGCGAGGTCAATCTGGTTTAAAATGCACAAAATCTTTTGTAGGTTTAAAAAAGAAATTGATATTAAACATAGCAGCCCTGAATTTTCTGATCTTGATATTAGTGTCTCCCTTGATTGATCAAGGGATTGGTCCTTGTTTGTCTCGGATCTCAAAAGCTAGCTGAGAAGTTTTTCATGCAGCAAGCTCAAACATGAATTACCTATATGTGACAGATATCAAAGTACATGTCTGTATCCTTTAAGTGTAAGACGTTGCTAGTTGTACACAGACCTCTCTGAGGTAGTGCAGATGGTAAATGTCATGCCACATCTTTCCTCATGCCTCTTTAAAGTTATGAGGGGCATAAAGCACAGTCTCTTGTACAGCTCAATGATCATATGAGAGGTGACCTGACTTAACAGCAGTTTTTAAAGAATCCTGCCCTTGTGTTTTACAAGTGACTAATGTATTAATTACTTGTCTAAGGCACTAATGGACCATAGCCTGTTTCTGACTGTAAATTGTGCTTGTTAAAGTAATGAAAGTGATTAATTTAATACATTTCGGACTGAAATATTCATCTTGTCTTTGTGTACTCTTTGGTGTCCTGGTGAAGCATTTTCCCACACATATAATATTGTAGATAGAAATTTCACTGTAGGCCAGCAGAATTTGACACGGCATATTCTTGATCAGCTGGGATTTAGTTAAATTTCCTGGAAACAATCTGTAATCCAGATTTAGGGCTGCTTGTGCCCTTTAATCAGCCTGGAATGATCCTGCCTCTTCCTGTAACCAGTAAATTTATGTTCATTATTTGTATGAGCCAATGTAACTACTATACGTCATATCTGTAAGAAAGGCTCAACAAGGTTTGTCAAAATCTAGATTAATCATGACTGATTCATATCAAAGTAAAATGCATAAAACCTTAGATTTAATCGGCTACAATATAACTCAGACCATTCAATGAATGATTAATGCTGTTCAATCAGTCCTTCCACATAAATTAAATAGAGATCTTGTATCCAGTACAAATGGTGTGGGGACCACTGTTATTGACTATGGTCAAGTTTTATCAGCAGGTAAAATACATTTTGAACACTATTAAATCTGTGTTTATCTTCCTGGGAAAGAAATGGTCCCCAGATGTCATTAAAAAGCTCTGCAATATGTAATTTACCCAATCATGTGAAACATTTTACACATTCATTGGTTACAACAATTCTTTAAAGTAATGCGTTTAGGAGCATTCCACAGCCAGCCATTACGGCTAAACAAATCCGTCATCTGTGATTTAACAATCAGATGTAATCTAAACAGCTTCTGGCACAATTCACTTTTCTAAAGTGAATGGCGAGAGAAAAATTTAAGAGCAGTCAAAACTCAAGAAAAATTTGTAGTATATACAACAACTTTATTGTTCCATTAACTTGTCTGATCTTTTGGCCTTTGTTATGGTCATAAAACATCCAACATTCAGCATCTAAACAGGGCAGGTATGAAACAGGAAAAAATGCAAACTGACAACATCCACAAGATATAAATTTATCATCAACTATGTATTCGAGGGTGGGTTGGTTCAGTGGTTTGAAAGCTTCAAACAATAATTTTGTCTCATTTAAGGATGTATGATTTGATGGTTTGACCTCTGAGACCACTAAATTCAAAGTTAAAAGTAAAAAAAAATTGGGTTTGAAAAGGGAATGTTGATCATTTGAGAAAATAAGGAATAAAAGTGCTCAAGAGGTTTAACTGCTGTTACACAGCCACACGTCATATCTTTGTCCTTTAGTTTCACTTTCACTTCTTCACAGGGAATCTAGTCGCTTATCTTGCTACACTTGCCATGTGTTGAGTTTTGTGGGGGTTTTTTGTGTTGTTTTTTTTTAGTCAAAAATGGATATGGAGTCACAGGGTACAGTGCTGCTGTGTTTTGAAATGTTATCTCTGGCTGGTAAAAAATTCTGTATTCAAACCTGCTGGTTTTCATGCCTGCTGAGCCAGAGTAGAGTTTCCCTGGGTTTTTTTCAGCTTCCTCTCAATGTCCAAAGACATGTCATCGGATTGAGATTGAATTTTTATACAAGTGTGAGTGTGCAGGGTTATCTGTCTGTCTGCATGTTAACACAGACACATAAATAACGGCACAAACATCAGTTCAATGGTGTGTCCTGCCTCTTGCCGTATTACACCTGGGATAGGCCATAGGGGGGTATGGATTAGGGAAACTCTAACCCAGGGGTGGGGAACCCTGGTCCTCGAGGGCTGCGTTCCTGCATGTTTCCCATCCATCCCTGCTCCAACACACCTGATTTAAAACAAATAGATCCAACAGCCAATCACAGTGGCTCATTCGTTTGAATCTAGTGTGTTGGAGCTGGGATGGATGGAAACTTGCAGGATGAGGGCCAAGGTTCCTCACCCCTGCTCTAACCCAGCCACCACCACCAATAGCATAAAGAGGGTATAGGCAGCTGGACAATAGATAGATGGATCCTCAAACAATCTATACTCTCCCCATCTCTCTCTTTGCTTCCACAGTGTGATCAAAACTTGACAACCTCAGCACCTCCAGTCTTGACTGTCAATAGATTAAATCAAGGATGTCCAGTTATGGTCTTTAAGGTAACCTGTTCTACAGCTATTAGATGTTCCTCTGCTTCAACACTGGAAGAGTGTAAAGATGAGACATGACTGGCAAGTCATTACACAACTACCCTGTTAAAATAGTTGCTTGTGTCTCTGTGTACTAATCCCAATACCTAAACAGCAGACCTAATTCAAATTTATTCAAAGAGAAGAGTGTTTTATCTAAAACATTTTGGTCCTGGTGGACTTTTTAAACTATCTTTAGATTTAGCAATCAAAGAGCAACTAGTGGGGGAAATTAGGATCAGGTTGGCCATCTGGCCAGAGAGTAAAAGAAAATTTTGGTAATTTCGATTTACGTGTAGAAGTTACATCGCATATCCTTGAACAACAAACCCGGCTCTCATCCTGTGTTAAGTGGTTCCCAATAAGAATGGCAACATTTGATGGCATTATAGCTCATATTAAGTGCTCAATGTCTCCTCATTAGAGGTGATAACTATTTGTTAATCTGATTCAAAGATAGGAAACAAGGCTACCAGGCATGAATAGAAGTTAGATTTCTGCCTTTTTTGTATTGATCAAATGGTATTTGTGGATGATGGTAAACTTTGATAATACACTTTTAGCACAAACTGCAGAGCACCACACAAGCTAAAAGAATTACTTAGAAATTAAATGACATGTTTGATTAATTTTCTCTTGAACAACAGCTACTTCAATTTGAGAAAGATTGACCAAATTCTGGGTTGCTGATTTTGATTGGTGGCTCTCTGATTGCTTTAGTTAAATAATTGAATAACCTTATTTCGATATGAAAAGAAAAGGTTCACAGTCAAAAATTTGTCTCCCTGTCTTTTGTACTCTCTGTGAAGAGATAATGTTATGTAGCTCAGTGGTCCCAAGAGGTCCCCACCTTTGACATTTGCTGTTCTGCCAGGATGAGAAATGCTGCAGTGGAATCCACTTCAACACAACTTTCATTTGCACCTTTGTTAAAGCCATCACGTTTGCATTGTCTGTCTGGCAGACAAAATGGTAAATGTGTGGTCAAAATAAGAATTACACAATTCGACCACTAAAGTGAATCTTGATATGTTATACAAATTAAGTTCTGATAGATGATTTAGGACCGATGTCATATGGGTTTTTGTAATGACTCATTTCTTCACCAATTGGTAATAGTTAGAGGTATTCATCAAAGCTGGTGATCTGGTGTTATAGCTAATTCAGTGGAAAAGAAGTTCTGGCCCTGCGATAGAATGTCCAGGGTCGCCAGTCCAGGGATAGGCTCCAGCCCCCTGCGACTCTGAATAGGACTAAGCGTTTATAGTAAATGAATAAATGATTGGAGAAGTTGTGGACTGGAGTAACACTAGGCATTAACTGGAGAATAATTGCTTTGTCAGTGCACAAGCTGGTATTTGTTTATAAGGATTAATTGATGGACCACAATCAAAAAAGTTGCTTGTACCTTGTTTCTAATCCAAATGGGAATAAACAGATCTTAGGAGGGAAAGTGTGAATGTAAAATTATGAATGTGAAAAATATGTGAATTAACTATTTCCAGTCAGTATATGTAAGCATAAAAATCCAATCGCAGTGGGTTTAAATCACTACGCGGCTGTAGCTAGCAAAGGGAATTTTTGGAAATGTAAAGATCATCAACATTTTTTTATACTTTGTATCATGCTAGCCACTCAAGAAATTTTACATTAAAACCTGTAGCAAAATTGTGGTCCAATATAATTGGCTTAAAAAAGTTGCATGATATGACATCAGAACAGAAGGACCACCCATTTAGCTCATTTTCTCGACAGCTCATTGGTTAAGCTTAGTCATGTACCACGTGACTACCAGTTGGGATCGCTTTAGCCACGCCCCTTACCTAGCTATTTGTCATAGAATCAAAAAGTCTACTTAACAAGTCAGAAAATACATTAAATTCAGATATTGAACTATAAAACCCATCACATAGATAGCCAGGAACCGTGCTGACAATTATAGCGAAAGAATAAAAAAGTTATACAGTTTATGGGATGAGAGGTCTCTCATTGGTCAGTTTGTACAGTATGCAAATGATCCCCTACGTCAGATCCTGAAGTTGAGCGCCATTTTTTTTTTCCCTCAATAGGGGAAGAAAGGGACAAAAGCTGGAACAAAATAACTTATCTTCGGAGTCCGCTCGTTATTATCAACGTTCAGATTTAACTTCAGTCTTCATACAACGACATGTGTAGGCGGGGGATGCTGCTCCAATGAGTGTCTGTGTGCAGCACTGGTAGCAGACGCAGCACACCGTCACACAGTTGCGGGCCGGTGGAAGTGGGGAACCATAGCCCTACTGGAGGTGGCACAGCGACAACTAACGTTAATCTACGCTGAAAACTGAACGAGGTAAGATATACGAAAGGAGGTCATGGGTATTCTCGAGCCGGAAGATGCGCTGTAACCGATTGGGTGACCCGGCATGTTGCTGTCAGCGTGCCATCAGTGGTATTTTACTTGCTCCAATGTGGCCCTGAGATACTCTTTAGTGCTAGCATAGATTGCAGTGTGATGAACGGACTGATGATAAACAGATTGAATAAGTCCCTCTCTTTTAATAAAATAAATAGAAATGACTGAATAGTTGATATGTACCTGGATACTTATTAAGTAGCTGTTGCATGAATTGTTGTATTTGCAGGAGTACTTGTGCAGAAACATAGCCACGCTGTGATTCTCATCCTGATTAATCTATAGTGAAGTATTATTAAATCAGTAAACATGTGCTACAGTAGATTATTTAACTGCATTATTATTACTAAATCATCATCCGATTTGTTTTTATACTTATATTCTTGTTTAGCACTGTGATGCTTTTCTGTATTAATATATGTATTATTATGTATGTGTGTTTCTGTGTGTGTTTGTGTGTGTGTGCGTGTGTGTAATTATGCTTATTTTAACAGTCCTAAGCCACTGTGTTAAATTTTACTGTGTTTTTTCCAATTGTACTTCTCCAACCAGTGGTATTTATTGATGTTTTTTTACTATAAGGTTTGTGGGAGTCATGTATCAGCTTCCAGTTGGAAATATTGAGAAGATCCGAAAGGCGCGTAAGGCAGTGAAAAACATTTTAAGTGAGATTGGTCTACAAGATTGTCAGAACCTGCTGAAGGTATGTTTTATCTTGGAAAATTATCTATGATTCTTTGGGTCTGACCTGAATGATGTGATTAATCCGTTTAATCCCACCGACACCAATAGTTTTTCTTTCTTTTGGTTCCCTTTTTTTTTTAAATTAATTAATTAATTTTATTTTTGGAAGCTCTAAAAGTGTTGTTTTGGCCAGTTTTAGAATAAAGTAATTTTTTTTACCTTTTAAATTTTAATATTTTCATTTAACTTGTGTGAATGACCACATGACCCGGTCTCTTGACTTTCTGCTCTGGAAGGGGATGCTTGCCTCAGTATTGTAAATGAGGAATTTCATAAAATACTTTAATAACAGATGTATTAAATATTTAATATTTTTTTTAAAGGTTAACTACTGATTTTATATAACGAGAACTATACGCTTGCATGCCTCTTTTGATCATAAGAGTAAAGATAAGCATGGCAACATTTGTCGTGGCCAGCACAAAGCACCCAAAAGTGATGTGTGCTACATGACAGTCACTCCTACAGTCGTAAAGGGTGCAATTGAAAGAGAGTGATGCTGCTCAGATGAAGTACCGAAGCCATTTGCATACTAGACTGCTGAATTCTAAAGCAGAGATGACCTATCTGGAGTATGAGGATGAAGATTTTAACCATATAAGTGCAGTTGAATCCGGGTAGACCCAGATAGACCTACTTAGATTGAGTTGGAGCCAGGTAAACCTGGTCAAAATACAGTAATTGCATTGTTGTCATTGTGAGTTTCCTTGAGTTATGCTCTGAAGAAACCTGTAACCATACCTGTTACAGATGTTAGTGTTCTTATTTTCTCATTAGTAAATACTTCGTATATAAAGATTTTGATGTTTCCCAGCATTTTATAAAACCAGCCATTTCACAAACATAACCAATGTGAAATGAAAAATTCCTGCATATTATATGTTGGGGAGCTCATAGGAACGAATACATGTATTTGTTTTGCAGTGCTAAGTCTCTCTATTTGACGATTTTCATTATAAGTTATGTGATGATCTTAAGCACTAAAAACCTGACGATTTATGTAAAAAATGCTTAACTCATAGTCAGACTGTATATTAAACATAGTAGCACATAAGTGCCTTAAACCTGATTTTTTTTTCTCTTTTCTTTCTTTTTCTGATAATCTACATGTGGAAATCATGTATGGAGCACCAGGAGGGTCTCTGAAAAAGCAATACAGCATTTTCGTGATGAGTAATTACTTGTGAAATAAAAATATAATATTGCTAAATACAATTTCAAATTCAACAATTAATATAAAAAGAAATCAAATTGCAAAGTGTTTTGTAATTACACATTTCAAATTGAATTACAGTAGTCAACTTTTGAAGTGGATCAAGAAGTTCCATCACAGCAATTCTGACATCAGTTGTTGTTGCTGCACAAT
>JAOXYM010000018.1:14383014-14395849 GCA_028567055.1 Leptatherina wallacei
CCAACAAGCTGCACTGAGATAATGTACCAATAATTTTTTGTGTTCATATACCTTCTATGAAAAATCTTGATCCACTTCAAAAGTTGACTAGTGTATATCCTGGTCAGTTAGAATTCTAGTTCTAACTGGCGTACATTATTTTCGTTTACATCAGTGACTGTAAAAAATATGGACGAACCTTCCGCCACACGACCTGTAGGTTTCTGAAGAACTGAATTGAGGCTCGTTGTGAGGTTCCCACCTTCCCCATCCTGGCAGCAACACGAGTCTCGTCACTCCCGGAAAATGCAAAAATGGGCGAAGAGGTGGCGCTGAGAGGGGGCTGTGAGCGTGGGGAAGGATGATTGACACCCATCAAACTCTGAGCTACCTATAGCTACGAGCTAACCACCTAATGGAGGTAGACTGGCTAAAGCTAAGCCTGTTGGCTTGTTAGCTGGCTAAAAACTGTGGTTGTGCTACCCTCTGCCTCTTTGCTGCCTGATATCTGGCACCTGTCAATCAAAAGGACACGCCCCTAATTATGAAGAATTTCAAGATTAAATAACATCTAAACGAATGAGTTTAATTCACTCCCCCCACAGTTGTTATGAAGATAAACTTGACCTATTAAACCTAAAATGGTTTTGTGTACCACGCTGTAAACGGGTTTAATTCTGCTGAGCAGTTGGCCTTTTTAACATGAGAGTCTATGGGGATTTGTTCTGTTTTGGAGCCAGCCCCTAGCGGCTGAGGGGTGAACTGCAATTTTTGGCACTTCTGCATAGGCTTCACATTTCTTAGCCGGAGGTTGCCACTTGGTTCGGCAAGTTAAATCACTGTTATATCTCTCTGTTACGGGCATCACCATAGAAATGCGTTGATCAGCTGGCTTTTGACAGGTGAATGAGAGAAAATTTTTTTTAGCATAAAAAGTACATCAAGGCCAACATAAAATAGTTTCTGTACTTAAGCATATTTATCAAGTTTTGTAAAAAAAAACAAATGTTTTAAAATTTTTACTGGGTGGGGCCATGGTATAAGCGTATTAGACAACTCTGACCCTTGCATTACAAGGTTTTGATGCACTCCACGGAGGAACACCACTCCGCTGCGGGTCTAGGCACAGCGTCATGCATTAAAATTGTAATACACGATTCAACATTAATGGTTTGTGTTGTGGTAGTGAAATTTTACACTCAAGGAAAAAAATTATCAGCCCAGATTTGCACAGCTGTAAAGACCCTATCAGTGTCACACTTGCTGAACAACACACAGTGATTTGCAAAGCACTGAATTCTGGCATGTGTCAGACACACAAATATATCATGTTGAAACTTCTTTGTCATTTCAAAGCACTAGCATTCAAATGACCACACCTACTAACTAATAGTTAAACACAACCATCAAGAGTCCGGACATATACTGGCTTCACTTTAGACATACCAGTCAGGTTTAAGTTCTCTAAAAAGATTTTTCTACGACTAAAAGGACATGAGTCTGAATTTCAAGTGTAACGTTAAACCAATTTCAAATTACTGTATTGAGTTGGCATTGGGTGTATGAATGGATTTTATTAAATTTTTTTCATGTTTATATGTTTATTATTTTTTAGGAAGAAAAGAAAAAAATACACAGAATAAAACAAAACAGGGTCAGATACAGAACAAGACATATGTTGATATTCAAAATAGGACACCTTTAAAAACAAAAAAAAAACAGGGAGTCCCATTGTTCCTTCATTCCATTTCTGACATTTCCTGAAAATCTTATCAACATCTGTCCAAAACTTCTCCGCTTCAGTTAAACACCCGTCAGTGCTGCCTTACTATCACTGTCACATGTCCAAAACAATACTGCATGGCCACACACCCCATCCTCCCGACACAAACGGCCAGAAATAAATATCTGTTGTTAAACTCGGCCACGTTTTACTTATCGGATCAATAACGATATTTTAAAAAACGATTAACGTGGCGATATCGATATTGAAGCCGATATATCGTGCATCCTTAATAATGTATGTGTAATATGAATACAAAATAGCATATTTATGAATAATTTTATAGACTTCACTGAGTCTCAATTTGCTAAAGATGAGATGTGATCTGCTTCTTGGGTGTGTGGTTGGGCTGATTGTGTGTAGTGTTTTGACCAAACAGAGCCTGTTTTAAAATATAAAGCTCACCATCTGGTAATGTAACAGTTTATGAGTGGTTTTCTTAAGTTTGGTATGATAAAACAGTTTTCAACATTTTAAGTTTGGAATTGATGTAATGATGACTAGTTAAGATAAAACAATATTCAGTTGTTGTTTTTGAAACGAGGTAAGTTCACTGTCACCTGTTAACTCTTGTGTTGTAGGACTTGTAAGAGCAATGTGGCAAATTAGAGATGTGGTTTATTTCATGATGACTCTAAACAAACAGGGTTTTTAAATGAATGTAACGTCAGATACTAACATTTTCTGTGATCTCCCATTGACACAGATGGCCAGCAGTGCTTAGTTTGTTCTAACAAATTACATAATTCACTACTTTACTCAGTAGTGCATAATGATATTAAGTTTAATTCAAATTGAGGATCATAACCTTTGTATTAAGTGCTGTGTTGCGGCACTAGATTCAGTTGGATGTAGCTAACAAACTGGCTGTTCATCTATCATTATGCTAGACTTCATGTTTTTCTTTATGTACTTAGAAACCACTTAAGATGTAGTGCTGCAAATATCTGTTTATTATTCAGATTTTTGGTGTGTCTGTGTGTCCTGTGCAGGATCTCAATGAAAACTCAGAGAAAAACTCAGATGAAGATGATGCCTTCCAAGAGACTGAGTGGGTTGATGTCACAGAAGGATACAGTAGCCGGCAGCAGAAGAAGGTAAACATGATAATCTGCTATGGTTAATAATTTTTGATATAGAAGTTACAGCCCAATTCTAAAATAGTTTGGACATCATGTAACAAGTATCAGGGGTGTCCAAAGTCGGTCCTCAAGAGCCGCTGTCCTGCAGGATTTCAATGTTTCCTGCTTCAACACACCTGACTCAAATTAAACAGCCTATGAAGCGCTGCACAATTACTCATTAGTTTGAGTCAGGTGTGTTGGAGCAGAGACACATTGACACCTCAGAAGTAGATCAAAATAATGCAATGATATGCAAATCTCATAAACCCAATAATTTATGTACAATAGAACATAGAAAACGCATCAAGTGTTGAAAGTGTGACATTTTATTATTTTGTGGAAAATATTGGCTCATCCTGAATTTAATGGCAGCAATGTATCTCAAACGTTGGGACAATGTCACATTTTTATTCCAACGGTCCATAAATTTTGGGCAACTGAGGATATCAGTTGCTGGACCTTTGGGAAAAATAATGTTGTCCCTTTCTTATATGATTAAGGATTCCCGCTGCTCAACAGGCCAGAATATTCTTTGCTGTATCTTGTGTTTTAATGATGCAACAAATGTCTGGACTCCAGGCAGCCCAGTCCAGCACCTGGACTATTCTACTGTGTAGTCATGCTATTGTAATAAATGCAGTGAGGTTCAGCTTTGTCTTCCCTGAAAAGACCATCCAAATGGACACATATGTTGCTCCAAAAGCCATATATACCTTTCACCATTGAATGTGCTTTTCTAGATGAGCAAGATGACAATTCCTCCGGCTATAATACAGCCCCACAACGACAAAGCTGGACAGTTATTAACTGAGCGCTGATAACCAAGAGGGCTGTCTCTCTCCACTTAAGTCTGGAGGACGCAGTGTCCATGAATTTCAAAAATGAATTAAAATTTAGATTTATTTGACCACAGAATGGTTTTCCACTTTACCTCAGACAATTTTAAACGAGATCTGAACCAGACAGCAAGGTTTCTGATTCATGTTTGATTTACTTTTTTCCATATTTGGCTTCTTGTTTGTAAAGGCCGATTTATACTCCCGCGGCTGACGCAGAGGCAGTGTGTGTTTATACTCGAGTTTAGGGTAAAAAGAGCCGTGTATGGATCTGCAGGTAGCGGTAGGGCTGGGATCTGCCTATAAACTCCCCGGGGTGGAGTTTTTAATGGTTTAACAAATTAGGTTTACTATACACACATTGCATTTAGTGATCAGTCTTTATGGGGTGCTGTTAGTAGACAGAGCTGCAGCACAGCCTGCTAATTTTGCACAAGTCCTGGTTTGGCTTCTCTGTGGATTTTGCGCTACAGAAATCAGCAATGCAATGCAGAATCAGTAATGTAAACAGTAATTAGGTCTCGGAAAAATCCGTTTGTTACTTTTGCCTGCAGTTTAAATGTAGTCGAATATCCGGAAACAAGTAATCACAATCTGACCAATCACAAGGAGGTACTTCTGCGTTGCTGCATTTGCGTATCTGGGATGCACGTCAGGTCTGAAGAGGTGCGCATTGAGCCTCTGCAGACCTACGCAGAGCCTACGGCGGTGACGGCGTAACCAGCCTGACGCGGACGACGCGCGAGTATAAACTGGCCTTTAGATGGAGCTTAAAAATTGTAAATTGTCTTTACAGAAAATGATTTCTGCAAATGTTCCTGAGCCCATGCAATGATTTATGACAGAATCTAGTTTTAATACAGTGTTGCATGAGGGCTTGAAGATCCTGCCCATCCGCGATTGATTTTTGGCCATGTACCCAGAGATATTTATAGATTTTTTTTTTTCAAAATGTGTTTATATTATATACTGATAATTATAAAGAAATATTAAAAGTCTTTGCATTTCAATGTTGCTAATCAATTTAGCTCCACCTATTTATTTTCAATACCACTTGCTTTTCCAGCCTTTTACTGCCCCAAGCTCAACTTAGAAATGTTGCTACCATTAAAAAGAGCTGATGAAATTGAAAAATGTATCCCTTTTTGCAATTGATGGTTTCCACGCTCTATTGTGAACAAAATATTGGGTTAACAATATTTGATTTATTTAAACAAACCTGAGTTACTTTATGTAGAACACAATTTTCAGTACTGCCCTTCCCAGGTGCAGGCACAGAAAAGGACAGCTTTGCATTAATGTGTTACCATAAAGATGAGAAAATGAGCACACTCTTCAGGGGCTGTTGTTGGGTAAAGGAGCATTTCAGCAGCAATGTTGCTGTGAATAAATGAGGCAGGAAAGGGAGACATTATATTTATCTCTACTTTTAAAAAGATTGGTTGATTTTAATTTATTCATGTTTAACGTGTGTATGTATGACTTTGTATTCTTTTTTTTTTAATTGTTTTTTCTGATATTTAATTTTCCTTTTATTCTTCTTCTTCTATCCAGTGGCCATATAGGTCCCGATCTCTGTGCTGCAACCTGTGCAAGTACTCTTCACAAAACATCTACAACTTCAGAAGTCATGTATCTCGTTGCCATGGATATGTTCAGTCATATTGTGCGCTCGCTCCCTGCTCTCAGTGCCTCTTCATCGCCCACCCTAAGATTGTCAAAAAGCACATGCTCTTCTTTCATGCCAAACTCCCTGTACCAAACTTGCAGCCGCCAAGGGAAGGCTCTGCACCCACCCATCGTGGTAACGAGAGGTATCAGTGTCGAAAGTGTGGGTTCCCAAGCCCCTCCATCTTTGCGATGAAGAAGCACATCATTCTCAAGCATCTGGAGAATTTGGCAGAGCAGTACATTGGTTATAGATTACACCAACAAGTGACTACTTCCATTAAGATCTACTGCTGCAAGGTGTGCAAGGTGAACACTGGTACTCTAGACCAAATGTTGCACCACATGCTAGTGGACCCTGCACATTATTCAGTCAGCACACAAGTGCAGAGTTTGATTTATGAGAACAAAAACTACACAATTAAACCAACACCCAATGGGAATGGCTTGTTTGTGACATTCCCAAGTATCGCCCCTAAACCACAGCAACCTCAGATGTTCAACAGTAATTCTTTGGTCATACCAAGTAATGGTCAAACTACTGGGACTGTAGTGGCTTTACAGCAAGTACAAGGAACTACAAACAGTACTACTCTGATCTGTGCCCCTGGAACTAACCAAACTTTTTTGCCCCCTCAAGCATCAGCACTTGTGCAGCTTGCTAGTGCTGAAGCTAAAGGTTTGCTGCAGCCTGGTGCCACAATAGCCCTCCGAAGTGCTGTGTCCCAGGGTTCGCCTATGATCCAGCTTCCCACCGTGTCTAATATGTCTCTGAAACAGGCACCTGTAACATTATCCCCTGCCACATCTCAACCACGACAGCTCACGCAAGGGCAACAGATTGTTCTTCCATCAGGACTGCAAGCCAGTGTGGCCACTGGAACTGGGACAGCGCCTAAGCCTGCAGTGGTTACACAAAATGCATCTACAAACCACATTCCCTTACAGGGTACCATGCTGACTTCTCAGTCCCTGCTAAGTCACCTGATCCCGACTGGCAACAAGGTAAATGGAATGCCTACATACACTTTTGCCCCACTGCAAGCAGCATTGCCCGTCTCTCAAAGAACAACTACCCCTCTAAAGCCTGTTGAGCAAACAAGTAACTCTGCACCACAAACCAAGAAATGGATCACATGCCCCCTTTGCAATGAACTTTTCCCTTCCAATGTGTTTGACATACATACAGAGGTCGCACATCAGACAAAATCTTCTACATCCAAGTCAGAAAGTGTGGCCGCCAGAGCATCATTCCTGAAGAAAATGCCTGACAAAACTGTCAAATGTCTAATATGCAAAATTCTGCTATCAGAAAAGAGCGTCTTCCAGCACCTGCTGCATGGCCTCAACTGTTTATACTGCTCCGCATTGTTCTTTTCAATCAAACAGCTTGCAGATCATGTAAAGCAGCACAACCCTACGAGCAAAGCATACTGTGATTTCCTAAGGCAGAAGTACAGGGTCTACTCTAAAGGTGCTGGAGGAATCCTGTTCCCTTACTTTGATGTGAACACAACAGCACCTAAAGAGGTTCTAGGAGACACAGAGGTCAATCTTGCCCTTGTCACAAATTCCCTTGACCTGATCTTCTTTAAGTTGCAGCCCACCAAACAGCAGGAACTTTGCCCAGTGCCTGCAAAAATCAACAGTGCGTACTGTCCCTTCTGTGATGAAAAGTTTCAGCATGAATCGGATCACCTCCAGCACCTGAAACAGAAGCACTTTGTAGCGCCCACCATTCATGCCATCCTCAAGACTGAGGCTTTCAAGTGCATATACTGCAATGGTGTCTACACAGGAAAGGTCACTCAGCAGGCTGTGATGCTGCATATTCAGCGATGCCGTTGCTCACCAAAACCACCCCAACTGCCCCAGCCACCCCAACCACTCAAGCCCACATTGGTGCTGCAACAGCAGGCACCAAAACCAGGCCAGCAGCTCAGTCAGGCTTCTGGACTCTACTTTGTCCAAGTGCCGAAAGGCATGACTATGACACAGACTTTAGGCCCAGCTCGTGTGATTTCTACTGCACAACCTGTGGAGCCTCCAGTGACGGAGGCAGAGCTGCAGTCTAAGAAGAGGCTGGAAGCTGCATTGAAGGAAGTCATGGAGACCAACAGACGAGAGAGAGAAGAAAGGGCTGCCTTGCGCAAGAAGCGAGAGCTTCAGAAGCGAGAGCGGGAGAAACTGTTGCAAGAAAAGCTATTGCAAGAGAAGAAGTCAACTCCACCGGAGCCAGAGTTTCAGAGTGACCCGACAGTCAAGCTTGTGTTGGAACCAACGCCGGCAGAGCGCCGCAGCAGTGACGAGCGCAGAGACTTCATATCAAAGTACTTTAACTTGAATCCTTACGCAACCAAATCTGAGACTGAAGAGCTGTGCAGGAGGTTGAATCTCACCAAAGCAGAGCTGGCAGCGCTCTTCAGCAAGAAGCGCAGCAAGTGCATGAAGAGCCTCAAACGGAACACAGCTGCTGTCTTCCTTGGCTTCAACATGACTGAGCTGAGCAAAGTTAAGCACAACCTCCTGATCCCAGAGCAGCAACCACCTGCTGATACCACAGAGACACAGCCAGCTGATGAAGCTGAGACAGCTGATGCAGTCGATGAAGCTGAAGCAGCTGATGCAGTCAATGAAGGTGAGGCAGCTGATGCAGTCGTTGCACCTGATGCGGTTGATGCAGCTGATTCTGCAGAGCAGATGGGAAATGGTGAGGATGATCCAGAACCGATGGATGAAAGTGGAGCTGAAAGAGACGCTGAGCCGATGGATGAAAGTGTAGCTGACAAAGTTCCGGATCAGGAACAAGCAGAGCCGATGGAATGAGTTGAGAAATGTGTGAAAATGGGACCTGAAATGGCAAATGATGCAAATGTCTGACTTTAAACCATAAAAAACTGCTAATTAATGATGGCCTTCTGTGTTGAGTCATAGAGAAGTTTAACATGCCATGCAGATGATCATGCATTTCCAAACAACATACAAGTTAATGTGTAACTAGGGACAGTTTAATGTGGCCTTCATTAATAGCGCTTCATTTGACCTCAGTATGTTGACAGAGGTACATATTCTAATTTCCTTTTAAATGCAATGCCATGTTTCTGACGCTTCTCTGGAAAACAATGAGAATATAGACAGTGAAGTAATAAATATTCTTACACTCCCTGTTTTGCTCCACAAGGATTTAGCTGGAAACTATGTCATTCAACAACGTGTTACAGACTTCAACCCAAGTACCGTTCTGCCCCTTCTAGTTGCCTTTTACACTCTTATTTAAGTCCATTTGTACAAAAGTATGATTTTGTTCATGCTTAATATATGGTTGATTTATTATATCCAACTTCACTTTATTTGACACTTATCACATGCACAGGTGTCCATATTGTTTCTTCCAGTTTTTATTTAATGTTTCTCTTCACGCCCTATGGTCCATGTCTATTTCTTCCAGACTATCTCCTGGAGACCAAATTCTTCAGAATGTATATGGTTGTTGTTAAATCCCCACAGTTGATGAAAACCTGACCATGTTTAGATGACTTTCATTTTTTTAAATTTTCATAAAATATTTGTGCCACTGTTAAGTCCATATATTTACGTAGACTTTTGGAAATTCCCATAGAGACTCAACAGAACTATAATATACTATTGGGTGTTCCTTGTGCTGCTTCTGTTTTCCTGACTGCTGTTTTTTTGTATTATATTTGTATTTTCTATAATTCATAGAGTATGAAAGCTGTCAGTTTAGGTAAGAAATAAAACATCACTGTCAAAGGCCACTGTGTTGTTGAAAAGAAAAATAAACTGGTTTCCTTTTACATAAGATTCATTTTTATTTTCACTTTTTAAAATAAAGTGTTATGTTCAATTTGTTGAAAGCATCCCAAGCTTTTTTTTTTAAATGAGAAACTGGAAACTTAGGGTCACAACACAGGCACAGCATTATGTGCAATGAAAGGTTTCCTGGTGGTGACGTTTCAGCAGTTGTAATATTCCCCTGAGAAACACTATAGATTAACTACTTTGTGCCTGGCACACATTTGACTCCGTTTTGTTTATGGGTGTATGTTGGGTCCAGCCAAACATCACATATTTAAATGCATGCATTATTAAGCTCAGGCCACACAGTGGAGCTAGTTCTGCTGTAACAGTCTCCATAGGGGAAAATAATGAAAAAGTCTGAGCTTTTTCTGTTCTAATAAACCACACATCACAATCTTTAACCTTCTGATATTTTTGTACTTTCAGTTAATTACTGTTACATATAACTTGATAAAAGGTAGAAAACAACAGAGATCAAGATGAAAGCAGCAGAATCTGAATGGAAGTGTGTTGAATTATCATTTTTTTGGTCAGCGGTCTGTAACTGGACAGATCCAACCTAGCCACAGAGCTCATGTCCTGCTTTGTATTCTCAATGCAAGTAGAATGTTTTTGTTCCCTTCCAAGCTCAAAGTTTCAATCTACTTCATGATGGCTCTGATTTTATCAAGTACTGATGGACCCTCGTAGTTGTTGGTTTGAATGGCCTCCAGGTTCTTCAGGTACTCCACCGGGAGCCCATTCTGCTCTGCACCCAGACACACCACCTTTAAGAAAAAAAAAAAAAGTGACATATTTAAATTAGCTCCCAAAAATTATGTATTTGTTAACAGGTGATCTGCCATGCATAAGTTTACAGATTAAATGGAGTGTGTTGTCTTAGGTCCAGTTGAGGCTCACACCTGTTTGTACTGAGGTGAAGGAGGACAGGCGTGGAAATTGTTCATCTGATACGTCCGGCAGAGCATTGTGCCTTGATCGGTCTCCACGGAGACCTCCATTGGAGAGTACTGTCCGAGGCTCACTCCTTCCTGGCTTGAAGGGCATGAACATATAAAAAAAACATGGTGAAAGTTAAAATTAAAACCATTTTCTTCTACACTGATTAACAGATACATGCTTGTGTGTCTCACTTGTCCAAGCTTGTGAGGTTTTCATTGCTCAAAGTCCAGATCACCCCCCACACCTCTGAGCCTGGACAGGACTCAATGGTGGCCACTCCACCATGCCACGCACTTTCCACGTGTTTCTCCCAAAGGCCAAAGTTCAGCTTATAGTCCTTTAAACACACACACACACTTAGAGCATGTTGATGGGGTAGATTGTACAGAACATAATACTGAGAAGGAAGGAGGCATCACTGTGATGTAATGGAGGGGATTATTTGTGATTTTAAAAGCATCCCCAGTGAGTTTGTTTTGCATTTGGTATTAGCAGCGTGATCAGAGTACAGTGCACTCAGATGCTGTTGTTGCAGCTGTTTCATTGGAGGTGGCTGTAAAGCAACACCCTCACTTAGGAGATTTGTTTAGGGAAATCAGTAACACTATGTAGCCCAGTCAACTGCCTCCCATTAAATATTTTTTAAATCTTACATGTAGTAAAAACTGCTGTTTGTGCATTTGTTTAAAGGGGTTCCTTATCAGCTAGCAAGAAAAATGTCTGGCTTCATTTAAGAGTGTTATTTTAGCAAACATCAGGCAGATGAACTGGAGTTGTCATGTTAATTTTGGTGCAACAGAGCAAAAAAGAGTGTTTGCTCCAAGTGTTGTTATTTTGAAATGCTTACATATGCAAATCAGGTATTGAGGTATAACTAAAAACTATCTGCATACATTTGAATAACGCACATTTAACCATTTGATAAATAAACAATGTGATATATTATATTTACTACTATTAATACTTGACAGAATGGCTTCTAAAGATGTGCATTGTGAAATTCCACAAATTGTTATAACTCTAGACAGTTTTCTAAAGTCCAATAAGCAAGCCATAATAAACATCTAAATATTTATTATAGCTAGCGACCACTGCTGGTCAAAAATGATAATTTTCGTATCTCACTTTGAAAAATAAACAATATCACTGTACTGTAGACGCTCTGTTTCGAGAGTTGGGGATCGACGTAGAGAAATGTCGAAAAGCACCTGATTTCAACTTAACGCACTGATTCATGTGATCCATGAATCGACATGTCAAGTCAACCAGAAATGTGTATAGTTCATCACGAGTATGGCCATAAAATTACTGTTAAAAATTCGATAAAAACAGAGGAATAGGTAGCGGATAAAACACGTTGGTTTCCTTTTGAGTTTCCATGCAACAGGTACATAAAGCTAATCTCTGGTGCAATTGGTGCGTTTACGTCCTGCCTTTAAAATAGGAAATGACAAGCATCGCCACACTCATTTAGCAAGCGTTGTCTTTTCCTGACCTGAGAAATTGGCAAAACGATGCCAGGAAACAGAAGAATATATACATGCTGTTGTTGATCATTTCCATAAAACCTGTGCGCATTGTTAATTGTAGAAATGAACACAACAAATTCAAGCTGTTTTACATACAAACCTTTAGTCGACCCGTAGAGAAAAATATCGCTGAAGGGTTGGCCAGCTGCAGTCTTTCCTTTAACAAGTTGCTTCCAAATGCGAAATACATGAATTGCCCACGGGTAGAACCGGACATCTTTTATCATGTATTCCTTCGTGGGGTATTGGAAGAAGTATGAGACAAAGAGTACAGGAGCTATTTATGCCAAGTCTGTGTAGCTAAAGCAGACAGCTGCTGCCCGGAGAATGTTTTCACCGCGGCCGGTGGTGAGCTCGGCCGACTGGCTGTTTTTTTTTTTGCAACGCAGGGATTAATGTAATATACAAATGTTTTATTATCATTTTGAGTCTAACTAGCACAATTATTACGATTTTGGAAACGTATAGCTCTGAATTTATTGATATTTAATTATATTTACCAACTACTTCCGGTTCAAAGGTTAACCGACACAAACAGCTTAACAGTTTTTTTTTTGTTTTTTTTTTCTTGTTTTTTTTTTCAGCTTAACAGTGAAAAGTAAATAATTCTAAAACCAACCATATTTTGTTTGTAAAGTTTATCCACAAAAAAAAAACAGAATAAGTTAAATAAAAATAAATAAACTGGAAAAATGTAAGTAGGGCCTACTCCAAACCAGGGCGGCAGCTATCGGCTATAGGTCGCACTGCACTTTCACGCTGATCGTAGCTGTGATGGAAAGTCAAACTAAAATAGCATTCAAGACAGTTTACATTTCACAAACTTATAATTACTGTTGTGTTTAAGTCTTGGTGGTCTGGATCCATTTCCATTTTAATTAATAAAATCAATGTTTCCCTTCTCGTACTATAGATATTTCAGCATTCCTAGTGGCTTAATATGGTTAATACCGTGACATGGGTCACATCTGGATATTTTACAATTTCCCTGATTAGTTTTGGAAAAATAACTAGCATATCTAATGACTTACCATCAGTATTAGGCGCAAGTCAACTTTTCCATCATTGAAATCTTTTATACTTAATTAAAAAACTCATATATATATATATATATATATATATATATATATATATATATATATATATATATATATA
>JAOXYM010000018.1:14396526-14409935 GCA_028567055.1 Leptatherina wallacei
ATACATATACACATACATACATACATACATACACACACACATACATACACACACGTCATAATTCTCTCATGGGAACGAATCAATGACTGTAAAATGAAAGGAACGAATACATTTTTGTGCAAAGACACTTTATTTCAACATTGTACAGAAAAAGACAACCAATGAAATCGAACTAAATGCTCAGAACCAAGATTACCCCTTAAGGAATTTAACATACAAAATAAGGAAAAACAAAGTATCCAAAAGCATGTTGAAAAATAAACTTGTTTCCTTGTAGGAGAAGAGACAAAAAAAAAAAAAAAAAATCCTGTACAAACAGTGGGGTAGCAAGAAAAAAACCCAACAAGGCTTTGCAATCATCTTCTTGGTCCACCTCGCCCTCGTCCCCTTCCTCTGCCACGTCCTCGTCCTCTGCCTCGTCCCCGTCCAGCAACTGAGGAAACAGATAAATAACAGTTAGCACACCCAAGGACCAAAAATAAGTAGGCTTGAGTTATTTAAGACAGGCCTTTAAAAAAAGGGGATAAAATAACCTTTCAGTCCACTTAAAACACATTTTGTTGACACCTTCCATGAATCCATGTTGATTGAACTAGTTATGTCCCAAAGTCATCAGTAAGCCCAGAGCTTTAGCTTTTATTTTTCCTTTAGATAATTGACAGTAAGTAAATCTACCCATAAAATCTTTTTTTTTTTTTTTTTAGATAATGATCAATGATATAGTGCTTGCAAGATAAACTAGATGAGGAAGCACCAGGAGGAAATTCATTGATTTAAACATACTGTATACAGTACATACAAATATTCAAAAGGATTTGTTCTTCAAGAGATTGGGTTTGTCTTCTGGTAGTCATTAGCAACGGTGATAAAGGTTTCAGAATATCTCCATTTACATGTTGCGTAATGTTAAAGAAATGGTATGCTAGATTCAAGAGCACAAGTAAATGTAAAGTTTACATTACTCATATGCTGATATTGGTAAAGCTACAGAACTTCAGGATAAAACGTGTTTTGTGTCGTGTAAACATAATACAGGAAACAGCCGGCTCAAGCCTTTGTCCCCCTAATCACAGTCTTTAGGGGTGGACAGTAGTAAACAGACAATCCACATTTTTGTGCTCATTGCCTCAGGAAAATTCTCATTTGCATAATTATGGCCACAAGAGCCTTGTAATAAATACATTACTCAGAAACGTCCAACCAAAGTTCTACATAACACAATTTACATGGCTGGGGGAAACACAGGCAATGACTTTATATACAAGACAATTAAAGTGTCAGTGTGGTTACCACTGGCCAATATAGTGTTTTTTTTGTAAAATGTAACAGATTATTAACTAAAAATTCATCACCTGCTTCTCTCTTCTTGGACTTGATTTTTGGTTCGATATCAACCAGCAAGGTGTCCAGTGGGAGACTGTCAGGCAGGATGAAGTAGCGAATATTATTTCCACGGATACTCAGCGACTCCAGCTGAGTGGGCTCCCTGTTTTTCAGGGTCATTTTCACTGCCTTCAGGTGGGTGTTCATGCTCACATCAACGCCTGCAAAAAGAAAGAAATAGGGATGAAACACCTGAAAATGAAAAAAGCCAACACCACTAACTCACCACCGTCTGACACCACTAAACTCTGAGTGTGACGACATTTCAGAACCAGTGGTTTTTAGAAGAAGTTGATCCAAGACAGCTTCTACTGGCCGTTTCTGG
Source organism: Leptatherina wallacei (assembly GCA_028567055.1). Taxonomy (NCBI): domain Eukaryota; kingdom Metazoa; phylum Chordata; class Actinopteri; order Atheriniformes; family Atherinidae; genus Leptatherina; species Leptatherina wallacei. The sequence continues at coordinate 14,398,235 of JAOXYM010000018.1, forward strand.
CTGCTAAGACTTCAACCTACATTAATTAAACCACTGCAACTTGCATGCCAATCACTTCAGTATAGAAAGCTAACTTTAACTCAATCTAATGTTTCTTTTATTTACTTTTTCTATCTCTTTACTATACCTTGTGTTTTACTTTGAGAAGTCTACAGTAAGCTTTGTGAAGTCCCAGTGGCGAATACATTTTGAAGTCAGTCGTAAAACACATCAGTAAAAGGAAAACCAGATGGTTTAAAGTTTACTTTTTAATTTAATGAATTTTTGTGGAAAACAAGGATTTTGACCTATTCCACGTGACAAGTTGCAGTAGTATGATTTAAAAAAAAAAAACAACAGATTTAGGTTCTTTATTTAGTACAAAACCCTGCAATATGCAGCATTTAACAGTCCAACCTATAGCTCATTGAGGATTTTGAATCAACAATATGAAAAGCTTTACAAACAATTCAACTGCAAAACTTTCTTATCAAAATAGCTTTAGAGGGGTGAATTTTAAGTGTCTAAGGAGTATTGACTCAATTGTTTAATCAAAATGTTAAATGATGAAACCTGAACCAGGGCTCTAGAGTGCGAACATTTCTTCGGTCGCAGATGCGACCAAAAATTCGATGAGTGCGACTACCGTTTTTTTTTCTTGGTCGCACCAGTACGCCTAACATTTGAAGGACTTTTATTCTGTCTGAGCGTGTTCTGTGTTCATTCCCCCCAAAGGTTCATTCCCCCCTTACCCGAGCTCAGAGAAGAATAACACAGTTATAAAAAGCCAGGACCAAGAGGTGGGTTTTCACCTCTGATCCACAGCTGTACGCCAAGTTGTTTGTTGGTTTTTAAATTAAGAGTGGCGCACATTAGACATCCTGTATAGCGAATAAAGGCACAAATGAGAACCATGGAAACTGGAATCAATTGTAAATCGTGGAATTTGATTATATGTGGTTGTTATCTATTATCCTCACTAACTTAAAGAGTTTTTCCACCGTGTCTGAGCAAAATAAAGCACAAAAGCTGGATGAGAGTTGAACACGTTTTGAATGCACACTGGTATGTCTTGTGGTATTTATACTAAAACTATATGCATTTCTACTGAAGCACATATACAAAATCTTTAATATGTTAATAATTTCAAAGGCCTGCTGCTGCTCTATTTTTATATGAACCACATGTTTAGATAGAAGTTTTCCATAGCAACATTTCATTAATGTATATAGTCAGAGTGCTTTTAAAAGAAAGTGACAACTGTTATATGTGTATTAAAGTTTTGGTGCAACAACTCCCTCTTAACAGTGAGTAAGGAAGAGGTCAACAAAGCACTAGGCTCTTACCTGTGATGGTGCCATGGACCTGGGTGCCATTCTTTAATTCAATGGTAACCGTCTCGTGGCTGAGTTTCATCAAAAACCTAGGGGTATAATTGAACAGGATTACAATTTGCTAACGTCGACCTTTGATATAAGCAATTCACATTTCTCACATAGGTTTTGAACATTACAGAAAGAGATTAGCCTGGAGCTGGCTATGGTTTTGGCGAGTTAGCCCGTTTTTGCTACTGGATGCTTAGCTTCCTGCACCAAAACAAAGTACTCTATCGAAGTGAGGGTAACACCAAGAAGATTATCGGTTTAATTTCTCTAAAAAAAACTAATTATATGGACATTTTCATGCAAAAACAAATATAGGTGAACGGTAGAAACTGAACATCAGTTTTCAGAGAATAGCCGGAGATAGACCAGCAGGCCTTCGACTTGTGTCTGCGTCGCCTTAAATGATAGACCATTCCTTAAAAATACCCATACTTACAAAAACAGTATAAATAGTTAAGCTACAAGCGTGTGTATAGACGTTGCGTTGTTTCTAATCCCGGAGTATTGTTACACCGGACACCCTCCATTCATTCGGGAGTGCTTCCCGCCTCACACCAAAGACTCCATACCCAATCTAAATCCATCTACATGCACTGCCTAGATTTTAACACTTAATCTTTGCACAGTTGTTAAATTGTTTATTTTTGCAAAGTGTTACCTGACTAGTTTCATGATGGTGATGGACAGTAGAGATAAATCCTCCACCGAAGAGAAAAATTACAGCGATCGAGTGAAAACACAGGCCGCTGTTGTAACAGTTACGTTCTGGTCGCACTGATATGACGTGTTGAAGTAAGCGACCACAAACATGCTATTAAACACTGCTGCCACCTACTGGTTCAATTATTGACAAGTGGGAAGTAACAGATTCTGAAGTGTTAAGTGGGATTTTTATATATTGCTGGTTAATTTACATTTAAAGAATTAGATGTTTATGATATAATGTATTAGCTTCAATTTACTGGCAGAAAAACAATTACTGTGAATCCTTAATCGAATAGAATTCATATTAAGATTAAATCTATCAGAATAAAAATCATCCTTGACCGAGAAGCAGCTTCTTCTTTTAAAGCTGAGGAAGAACTAGCATTTAAAAGACATAATAATAATAAATAATAATAATAATAATAGAAACTTTGTTCATTTTATTGAGTAAACTTTGCACTAATACTTTCATTTATAGATCTGGCCACACATCAAACCTTTCTTCAGACCAGCGGGGAATGTATCAAGTATAATCTATGAGAGTGCAATTTCATTTTTTAAAATAATGAAGTTGTTGGTTGAGGGAGCATTAAATCATTGACAGAATGTATGGAGTACAAAATGGCACAAGACCATTCATTCACACCATCAGTCCACTTCCAAATGAAAATAATAAAACCATCGTCCCTTCATGGAGTTTCCTGCCAGCACTGGATTACTGCAGCACATTAACAGCATGATTATGCAAAATAAAAACTACAGATTTAATGCTTTCATGGTTGCACAATGTAAATGAAAATAAATTGTGTGCAGTCCTGTAAATCATTGCATGTCTCAGGGAATGAATTCAAAATGTTACAGGCCACACCAGCCACCCTCACATCTCAGTAGGCTTTTATGAAATGTTACAGTAGGTACGTACAACCTGTTCAGCACCTACACCATTGAATCCTTAATACATGAAATGGTCATTTTAGGGTTCATCACTTCAAATCTCACATGAAAAAAGGTTCAATCTCAAACTATGTCTTGTGACATGTCTGCTAAAGGGAGATACTTCAGTTGTTTTTATACACAATGCCATTAAAAGTTTGATTGAAACACTCAATTATTCTCATTTCACAGGCCAAAGCACCAAATCATTTCTCATCACAGCAGGCAGTGTTTAACTCCCCTGTAAACATTTTAGCTCTGCATAAAGATTTGAAACCCGAGGCTGAATGATAATCTGGGAGTCATTTGTGAAATGCCTCAGGAAAATCAAAGGTCAGCTGGATTTGCACATTCAGATGAATGGTTGTTCATTATAGTGCAAAACTTTCCTAGTTCAGCCTCGAAGCAGCTTCAGACTAAACCATAACACAGGTGCAGTTACTTTGGGGCTTATTTAAAGTAAAATAAACAAGTCATATAATGACAAATCATGTGAATTAAAGTGGTGTACTCTCCTTTATATCTCAATAGCTACTTAGTTTAGCATGATTAAAAATGAATGACTAGAATAAATATCAACAAAAATGATTAAAACAAAAAGGCACACGGACCCGATGACTCTGGTCTCAACTAGAAGAAAGGTCATCTCTATTAGGAATAAAAGTAATATAAATATAAAAGATAAATGACAGTAAATACCCAACCCAGGTGCTGCCGCACTGTACCAGCCATCAGTAGTGGAACAGATATGATATGCTGCAGTTAACCATTATTTGATTTATTTTGAGTATTTATGATAGTTGCTTTGGCTCAGATTCAGTGTGCAAAACTCTTGGTCCAAACAGCCATTGTCCCAACACACAACATGAATTCAGACATTTGATATAAGTTGAGGCTGAACAAATTATTAATGGACATACAGAAGAATTTCCTTATTCAAAAAGCGTCACTGCTGCTTTTCTCAATGATTTTGGCGAAGTGACATTTTTTTCTGAAAACTATCTCTACAATTTAAAATAAAATAAAAAGTGATAAATTTCAGTTTTTAGGCAATTATGTTAAATTAAAAAAAAATGTAAATATAAATATAAAACAGTTATATTTTGATAAACACATATGATGTATTAGCTCATTTAGCTGTTTTCATGTTGTGTGTTTTGTGAAATTCAGGAGTAGAGCTTATTGTGTTAAGAGTTTTGGACATAGAAAAAAATTTATGAGCCAACGTGAGTCAAATGCCGTACAGCAGATGCTCACTTCTGATGGTCAAGGAGCATTTGGAAATATTTAGCAGGTAATGCGATGAGCAGCAAAATCACAGTTCAACCCCACCTCAAAACAAGCACACACACTTCTCACAAACAGCTCTGTGGATGAGACCTTCCTGTGCAGAGGGACGAGATTTTAAACATCACCTTAAACAGTCATTACAGCACGTTGTAACAGCGTGATGTTTACGCAGCAAGCAGGTGTCTTCTTTCTTACTGAAAGGAGCGATCAGCACTTTGTTGGCACTAACAAAACAGGCACAGTGTGCATGAAGGTCCAAAAATCTGAATCAGGCCCTCTGATTGTACAGCACGCAAAAACAGGATCCAAGTATAACAGCTGTCATCTTGTTTGGCTCTTGGAACTCTGAACAGGCTTGTGGTTGGGTCAGTGTGTTGATCAAGTGTTGTTATATGAGGCAAGTTTGGATATCAGCACCAAAACTTCACCCTGAACAAACTGAGGAGATAAATACAAGACGCCAGGGAATAAATAAGAAAACAAAACATTGGAGCATATTATGTAGAATGACATCAGTAGCTTTTCTTTTGATGAAATCTGTTTTAAAGAAAACATTTGTCTGTTTTCACAGCAGACAAAATGCACTTAAAAATAATTAAACTGCATGTGACATCATCTTTACCGGACAAAATCTGCAGAGCTGTCTGTTCTCACTAGATACAGTATGGTACACACAGTAAACCCTCGACCCTCAAACAGACTTTATTTGATTTACTTAGCTCATCTTTCTTGTCTTCCTGTACTTGGCTTAAACGTTTTCTCTACATTGTTCTGTTGCTGTCACACTAAGTGTTCTTGTTCCTCCCACTCCTCGGGCGACCTGTTCCCCTCTAAATGAAGCACAGGGTCCAAGTCTGTCTCTGTGGCTGGGGGAGTGTGTACAGGACTGTTTCCATGTAGGGAGCATGAGCATGGGTGTGTGCGCACTTCGTCCAGCGACAGGTCAGCCACACACCCTGCCTCCACGCCTTCTTCTCCACCGTCTCTTTTTTCCAGCTCCAGAGAACTCGGCCTGGATGTCTTTGGGCACTCAACCCCTGCAGCACCTGATGCTTGTCGATTTGCCTCCTCTTGGTCCCCTTCCAGCTCAGCCTCCAGGGGCTGCCAGACTGGGGTTGAGGTCACGTCCCTGGAGGTCTCGCCCTCAGCCTCAGTGTGTGTGTCAGGGGAGGAGTCGGTTTCAGTGGTGGGTGGGGAGGGGATAAGAGCCAGGCTCTGGGGGTTGTTTTGGGGGTTTATGTTGTTGTTAAACCAGGCCATGATGTTGTCCAGTAGCTGAGCACTGGCTGTGGCGTCCAAAGCCTCCAGACTCTGAGGATCACTGGGGGTGAAAGCGCCTCCGGGGGGAATCACCGGTGAAAGCAGCAGCTCCGGCTCGAGCTCTGGAGATGGCAGGCACAACTGGACAGGCGGCTGAGAGTCTGACCTGGAAGGTTGTTCAAGAGCATATGTGGCAGGGCGCTCTGTAGTGTAGGAGCTACTCCGCTCAGGGCAGGGGTGGTAAGAGCTTTCTGGTTTTGCAGTGTTGTCATATGTGCTTGAATGTTTTCGGTTATATGAACTAGGATGTGTGGGGTTTTGAGTGTGTTCAAGTGCGCAGGAGGCAGTGTGTTCAGCCTCAGTTAAATGAGAAGTTGAGTGGCAGTAATTCTGCTCTTTGCTATCATAACGAGGATCTGTGATGGTGTTATGATCAAACGCATACTGAGGCGTGGGTGCGTTCTGATCTCGTCTATGGCTGCAGTCGCTGTAGGCAGGTTCAGTGGTGTAGGGAGCAGTCAGTGCACCGTGGTTGTATGTGTGGTGTGAGCAGAGCTGCTCCTGTGTGTGTGTGTCCAGGTCATACGGAGTGGTTATGTTCCCCAGTTTCATAAGGCTGTCTCCCAGCTCCAGCAGCTCTGCACTGAGGGAGGGAGGAGGGAGAGGGAGGGGGATGGAGTTAGATATGGATGGCTGAGAAGTGGAGTCTGTCCTGTTTGGGGGGCGAGGAGGATCCAGGAGAGAAGTGGGAAAGGATGAGCCTCTGGCTCCTGGAGGACACTCTGTGTTGCGAGAGTGCAAAGCAACATCAGCCAGCTCTCCTGCTGGACATGACCTCCTCTCATGGCCTCTGTCCAGTACATGCTCCAGCTCCACCCCTCCCTCCAGGCCTCGCTCTCTGCGGGACTCTTGGAGTGACAGCTGAATGGCTAGAAGGATGTTAGGGTCATCTTCATCAAGGGAACCCAATGCTCTCCTGCGACCCTCACTTCTTTCTGTGCCATCTGAAACACAGAAAGAATCACAGTAAAACAAGGGCTGCTCTGTGTGGCTCCACTATAAATTGATCCCAGTGATCTGGCTGATTCCATCAGACCAGATTAATGGAGAAATAAACTAAAAACCCATTTGCTGGTTGTCCGGTGCAGTGAGAGGTCGAAGATATTAATAAAGGCAAGACATGAAGCTGAATTAGGATTCTTTCGTTTGTGCAAATACACTACCAAAGAAAAAGGGTTTCTGCAGATGAAGCCGAGTTGCATTTATGAGTTTTTAAATGAAACTCTGCAGTAAATTTAAGACCAACTTCATAGCAAAAACACGCACTGATGCCAATTCAGATTTAGCGACAATTTCTGTACAAAAAATAAAAAGGTGACCAAAAGGGTTAAACAGGTAAATAAACTAAAATATTGAATCCTTGTTCTGACTTAAAACTGAGTATTTTACAGTTTGAAGCCTCATTTTAGTAACTTAAACCAACTGTAATCCTGATGCAAGCTTGAGGGTATTCCAGACATTTTTCATTACATTTGCACTTCCTCTGACCTAGAACAGTTAGTTACGCTGTTGTAATGCCGTTAGTTTTTATAATTTGAGATTTATTGCTGCTGTCAGGGACATTTTTAAGACTTGTTTCAGATTAATATCCGAAGTGTGCTTTATTAATAATTAGACAAGGATTTGCCTTTTATAACTCAATGACTTCTATACAAGTTAAATCTCAGCCAGACCTGTGTTGTCACTCCTCCTGCTGATCTCTGGTGTGTTGCTGCTGCTTCTGAGGTTGTGCAGACTCAGCATGTCTCCTCTGCGCCGTGGTCTGTGTCTCCGACGGTACTGGATATCAGCATAATCCTGCAGAGAGGCATTTAAGTTAGGTCATTACCAAACAGAACCAAGGCAGCTTTCTTGTAAGACGATTCATACGGAGCAGGTTTAGGGTCTTGAACACAAAAACAGAATCTTGCTCATGCATTTGCGCAATATGCCAGGAAACCATGGAGCATTACCTGTGACTGTCTGTCTCTCTGATCTCCTGCTCCCAGTACAGAATGACCGCTTCCCATCTTAACACACATAAGCAAACTACGTCAGCAGCCCGCCGCAGTCATGCATCAACAAGACCTCACCCACAAGCAGGTCACTAAGCGCAGGTTTAGGGAAGCACAAAACTAAAAGGTTGGCAAAACATATACGTCAGTGTTTCAGTGACAAAAGGAGTTTTTTTGTTTACCTCAGGGGAGGTGAAGCCAAGGTATTCCCAATCCCATGATCCTCCAGGGTAACTGAAACCCAAATTAACAGAGAGTTAGGCTATTTCCCCCCCCCCACAGTGATCAGTGGTCCACATCTCAGTCATAGTCTGTTTTAAAGAAAAAAAACTAAAGAAAAAACTAAGACCAGTTATAAGAGGGTTTCTGTTTACTTTCTGCGAAGAGGCTCAGGAGAATCATTGGGAGCAACGCCACGAGCCACTGATGCCAGGAACTCCTGCCTCTTTTGCTGCACCAGTCGTGCCGCGCTGATTATCTTGTGGCACGGCGTCCTCAGGTATGACCGGTTGACCTTCTGGGCCAGATCCTCCACCACCATCTCCAGGTCGGTCTGGAAAGACAAAGACAAGAGACAGAAAAATGACTTTCAACTCAAACTGTACATGAAACAATTGTTAAGAAAATGTGAGGTATAGTTTGGATTAAACCCCTTTTAGACATCTTTAAAAAAATAACATTAACTCTGCTGATTAAAATTTGTTTACAAGAATATGCATAATTTAATAATGCCATAATTATCTATTAGAAATGGGAAATGGGTTAAACAGAAGAATATTAAGTCTTTTGTTTTTTTTTAACCTTTTTTAAAGCCTCACCACCAACATTTTACATTTAAGGATAAATCTCAAATGTAGTCATTGTTTTTTTTTTATTGTGTGCACCACCAAGATGTCTCATGAAAACGAGTAAAAAGTCCATCTGTTCAAATAATTTATTTCCACCAAATGACTCAAAGTGTGAGGACCTAAGCCAAACAACCAACCGACACCAATCTAGGTGTATAAAACAGTGCAGCATTTAATGAAAGCGGCAGGCTGTAGAATTCACTGGAAGGACTTTGAAGTGGTCAGATTACCTGCATGAGCTCAAATATCTCTTTCTGGGTGCTGCCTTGCTGCAGGAAGAAGCCGTAGGGGTAAGAGCACTTCAACACGCGCCGTGTCTTCAGCAGCTCAGTCACACCGTCCTCAATGAACCGCGTGTCTGGAGGAGAGCCCTCACCTGCGCAGAAAAGGTGATCATTTAGAGACAAACTTTTCACTAACTGGTGTTTTAGTGCGGTAAATGTTAACATTTCAAGATGTCTAAGACACCTACGGCTAATGAAGGCTCTGCTCAGCTGCTCCATCTTCTCTTTAGCCGTTTTTAGTAGTTTCTGCTCCAACTAACACAAACATACAATTCGTGTTTAACAATCGTCAAAGGAAGTGTAAGATGTAAGTGTGAAGGACAAATGCAGTTCTGAATGTTACACATCATTGTAAATGGGAGTTTATACCTTGTAACTGTGTTCGTGGTTTTTGAAGCGAGTGTAGTAGTGCATGAAGCGGTCCAGCTCCTGAAAACTCTTGTGCTTCTTTTCTGCCTGCAACAAAACGAGACTCCAAGTCATTCAAAAGGTTTGGTGCAAGGGTTAGTGTGTATAAGAAACACTAAAGGCTGTGGTGAATTGAACTAAAGTTTTAGTAGTGTATTACCTGACACGTGATAAAGTAGCTCTTGCAAGTATAATTTCTAAGCGGGTAAATGTATTGTGTGAAAATAATGCTGACATTTTACTCCAGTGACAGATTTTATATAATCATCTGAGTACACAGAGACGTTTGCGTGTGGTTTGACAAAGTGTGAGTGTTTATACCTCTACAGTCATCTCTTTGGACTGCTCTTCTAGCTGCTGGATGACCTCATAGCGAGTACAGCGATAGTAGCCTCCTGTGGATGAGCTGTGTTTCTTCCACTCCTCCAGACAGATCCAACAAAAGTCATATTTACACTATACACAGAGAGAGAGGCAGCAGTGTTTATTTCATCATTTTCAAATTAATTACACAATTATGCTTATGTAATGACCCAAATTCTATCATTATGTTGATAAATGATGAGACACAACATAAAGAGAGATCTGTGTGAACCTTGGCACACTGCATGTGGTTGCAGCCCTCATTCTTTTGAATGGGTGACTTGCAGTTGGCACATGGTTTAGAGTTGGTCAACAGCCACAGGCAGTTAGCAGCATCCTCATAGGCCTCGCTCACACCCGCCACTGTGGGAAACACACATTAGCAACATCTCTGCTGTAGTGCACCTGCCCTGAAGACACACTCCAGCATGTACATAAATATATTAGAGACATCCTGGCGGGGAGTCCTGACAGCTGCTATTAACAGACTTGTTGTGGTGCCAGATTATGGTGCTGCAGATAAAGTGATCCCCGTTAATGCCGAAAATTCCTGGAAACACTAACAAAACAATCACAGGCTTACACTCCTCGGGCTTCATTTCTGTGACTTTCTGGAGCCAGTTCCTCCACATCTGACAGTCACATGGTTCATGGGCCTCACCAAGGCACTCCCTGCAGACACGGAGAATGATAAACAGAAAACAAGATGCATTATATACAAAGGATGATGCAGCTTAAGAACAGTAAAATGAAACAACTGTCACTTTCAAAGTAGAAAGAAGACAAGAAGTACGAGCGAGCTGAAAAATGACACCATCTTACACTTGGGCAAGGGACATTTGTATCTAACCTCACTGAATAACATCAATTTAATAAAAAAGATGTACACATGATTTTGTGACGTGAATATATGCATCTTCATGCAGAAATATATTATGACATTTACCAGCAGAAGAGGTGACCTTTGCCACAGTCGACAGCTGGGGAGGGCAACAAGGGGAAATTGTGAGGATCATTGTCCCCGGGGCCTGGCCGGGTGAGCCTCACCGCCCGCTCACAACGAGCCGCAGGACACCAACGGATGGCTGGATTGTTCTCCACGAATGCCTGGAATTTGGAGAGAAGAGAGAAAAATGGGACAGAAAAGAGAGAAATCACAAAAATATTAAAAAGAAGCTGAACAATAACACAGAAAACCAACAAAATGCTACTTCTGATGTGAGGGTATACACTCACAGTATTAAACATGTTGTGTTTGTACCTTGATATCAAACTGTAGATATCGCTGGTCCATCTCTCTGGAAACCACACTCTCTATTACATGCACGGGCACCAGCTGATAGCACTCGTATGCTGGGCAGAAGATATTGTGAGCATCGCCCTCCTGAATCTTTACATTTAGGAACCTGAGAAACATGCGCACACAGGAAAAGTGAAATAGACCTGATTAAACACACAAAAGAACATATAAACCAAGTCTGGTCCCTACCCCTCCCAGCAGGATCTGCAGAACTCATGGCCGCATGACATGTCAACCGGGTCCTCAAATACTGAGATGGAGCAGAGACAGATTCCACACTGCAGGAGACCAAAAAAACAAAACAAAAAAGAAAACACAATCACATCAATACACTATGGCTCTGATTTACTAAGATCCCAAATAGCGAACGTGAAGTTGCGTGCACCGCAAATAAATTGCACCCGTTGCGTTTCCATGATTTGCGGGTTATTTAAATGAGGATTTAGCTGCGCAACTGATTCGCTGTGTAGAAGGAGAGCAAGAAAGGGGCAAATGGAAAAAAAATGGAGATCGAAATATTAGAAGACGAGGCAAATTGAAATATGGCAAAGACATCTTAATGTTGACCAGAAGGACTGCAACATGGGATGGTATTTGCCAAAAAGTACAACCAGTCAGAAAAACAAGAAGAACACCAGATGAGGTTAAAAAAAAGATGGTAAGATATTAGACGAAGAAGAAAAAATAGCTCACAATAAAACTTCTGCGAATAAGACAGGCGGGGGGCCGACAGAGGAGATTCCTCTGAATAATATTGAGCAGCAGGTGCAGGGCACTTTCTGCGAGGAGCAGATAGCCTAACTGGAAACACCGGGGCATGACATGTTAGAGCCAGTTGTGGGTATGTGCACAAATTGAAACATGTTCTGTTACTCACATCCGAGTTGTTATT
>JAOXYM010000018.1:14410035-14447972 GCA_028567055.1 Leptatherina wallacei
AATATGGCAAAGACATCTTAATGTTGACCAGAAGGACTGCAACATGGGATGGTATTTGCCAAAAAGTACAACCAGTCGGAAAAACAAGAAGAACACCAGATGAGGTTAAAAAAAAGATGGTAAGATATTAGAAGAAGAAGAAAAAATAGCTCACAATAAAACTTCTGCGAATAAGACAGGCGGGGGGCCGACAGAGGAGATTCCTCTGACTAATATTGAGCAGCAGGTGCAGGGCACTTTCTGCGAGGAGCAGATAGCCTAACTGGAAACACCGGAGCATGACATGTTAGAGCCAGTTGTGGGTATGTGCACAAATTGAAACATGTTCTGTTACTCACATCCGAGTTGTTATTGACATAATAAATATAAATGCGCCTCCTTTTAACAACGTTTGTCTAAACAACAGTTGTGATTTTAACATTCAAACAAATGATCTGTTTTTATGAAAAGATTTTTTTTCCAGAAGTTCAGCCATCGCCACCCACCGCTCATGAGAAATTATTCTGAATCAGACGCGCATCTGCAATTCTGCAGCTTTTAGCTGTTGTCTCTCATCCAAACTGCAGCCGTTTGTGTGCATCTGAGCCAGTTAACGCCTGCCTTTCAGAAGCTCTAAATATAGGCGCAAAAAACAGCCGGCGCAATCAGTTCCACGTTTAGTAAATCACATTGCACGTGCGAATCCGATTTATTTACATCTACTCCTCCCAGGATTTTGCGCTTTCTGGCAGAAATGCCCAAATTGCATATTCATTCAAGGCAAAAGCGTAAAATGCTTTGCGGTGCTATTTTGACGGGTTTACGGGTGCATTCCTCTTTGCGACAAGTTAATAAATCATCAACTGCATGTTTTTGTGCTCGTTATAAAGTTTGCGCGTGTTTTAAGAGGTGCAAACCTTTGATAAATCTAGGCCTAAGACTTTACGAGAGAAGAGACGATAAAAGCAACATCTATAGTATTTTCTGTTGTGAGATCTTTGATGGTCAAGCATTTCTACAAAACTGCTGATGAGAGCTACATTAAATTAATTCTCTTTGTTAAGGATATGTATTATTAATCAAGTTAAACTGCCAGGTATTTCTAATATCCTTTACTTTAGTCTTTGTGTAAATGTCGTCTTAAAATGTGAGGTCTGACTTAACTCATTTAAATTTCGGCCAGGATTTTCATGCAGACATAAGAAATTAACTGAATTTGCATTTGAACCACCATTAGCATGAACAGTGGACAAGAGCCTGATGATCATGTACAAGTACAAAGAGCACAAAGATTACCGCTAGCATAGCACGATGGCCTATGACCCTCTTTGTTCTCTGAGGATTAGTCATTAACTTGCTGCCAAACAACTGACAGACTTGACACAAATTCAACTCAGCCCTCTCCAGCAGTAAGAACAGGACCACGACAGCTGTTCAGTACATATGGTATCCTGCAGTGAAGTAGGTTTAACTGATAATTCCTCTCTTCTTTTATTTCTTATTCTGTATTCTTAAATTGAAACTTGAACATTGACTTTAAGTAAAGATTTTGAATCATTGCACCACTGCTCACCGTGGCCAGGCCCTCCTCTCCAGGTGTGAGGCAGCTGTCGGTGGGGGAAGTGAGGGTGAGCGTTAAGGGGGAGCGTGGGGTCCTAGGAGTGCGGGGAGATGGCAAGGTGTCCCAAGCATTGTAGCCACTGGGCGGTGGGGTTGGCATGGCAACACCGGAGCGCTGGCAGCAGCCTTCAGCATCTGACATCCAGGCCTCCAGAAGCTTTTCTCTGTCCCAGTCTGACAGGAGGAAGAAAATATATATGGAATTATAAATGGAATTAGAAGTACAGAGAACTTTGGAGGCAAGGCAAGTTTATTTATATAGCACATTTCATGTACAGGACAATTCAAGGTGCTTTACATGCGAACATCAGAAACATTACAGCGGCGTGCAGAAAGCATTAAGAAGAATTTAAAACAAAAGTATAATCACAAAAAAGACTGCAAGCATCTTCTTTCTTAAATAAAATCATCACTTGAAGGTAATGTGACAGACTATTAACCCTCCCCTCAGGTTAAGAGTCTGGGTGTCATCCTGGACATCTCATTATCATTTCATGCTTACATCAATAATGTCACTTGCTCTGCATATTTCCATCTACGCAACATCTCATCTCCGCCCCTCCCTCACCCCCGGTACTACCTCCGTTCTTGTTCATAGACTCTTCACCTTCCACATAGACTACTGCAAACTCTCTTTTCTTCAGTCTTCTTAAGAAATATCTCCATAAGCTTCAGATGGTCCAGAATTCAGCCGCTCGCATTATCACGTTTCACCACATTACCCCAATCCCACAACACTGTGGAGTGTTTCAAGTCTCATCTTAAGATGCACTTTTATTCCTTGGCTTTTAACACTGCGCGAGTTGTGTCTTTTATTTTTTATTTCATTTCTTTTTTAGCTTTTATATTATTTTACGACGTGATTTTATTTAACTTATTGTGGTATATAGATTTTTTGTGTGCAGCACATTAGAAACGTTTTGTTGTGAAATGTGCTATATAAATAAATTGATTGATTGATCTGCACTAGCTCCCCGTTAAATCAAGAACAGAATTCAAAATCCTCCTGCACGCATTCACATTGCCACCTCAGGTCATTCCATTCACCTCACTGTTCCCTCCAGCCGTCTCAGCACCATGGGGAGGAGAGCATTCAGCCGCTCTGCCCCTCACCTCTGGAATTTACTCCCACTAGACATCTGTAACGTCGACTCTCTCCCCGTTTAAATCCACACTCAAAACTCACCTGCTCAAGATAGCACACTCTCTTTAATTACACTGTCCCACATTTTTATGCTCGAATTTTATTTTTCCTTGTTATTGTTGTATTTATTCTCTGCCTGTTTTTTCTTTCTTTTACTGTACAGTGTCCTTGAGTGACCTGAAAGGTGCTTTTAAATACAATGCATTATCTTTATTATTAATGAAAGCATATAATCTATCTCTGATAGAGAAACACTCACCATGTGCCCGAAGCAGGGCCTCGGCAGTGAAGAGGGGGGCTTGCAGCATGTCTGCCGTCTCTACGATCAGCATGTCCTTCAACCTGCGCAGATCCTGAAGCTTCAGGCCCTCATAAGGCTGAAAGGATAGAGAGACAAACATTAGGGGAAAATCCGAATAAAGGAGGAGAAAACAAAATAGGGCAAAGGAAAACAGGGTCAAATACAGTGAGGGCATGACATTTTAAGACAGGAAAAAGAATTAAAAGAGAAGAAAGCTGCGCTATGAACGAGAATTATTATAAATATTCGATTGTGATATATTTAAGGAGATGAAAATTATCATGTGAAAAAGACTGATATGTGGAGCAGGAGGAGGGGGGTGATGGCAGTGGGATAGAGAGATTATGTATTAACATGGATTTGGCTGCAGGAAGGAAGATCAAACTGCTATCAGTTGGCAGCAGCTGCTGCTACAGTGCTGCTCCCCTCTGTGCAGCTAGGAGTCTGAGGAACAGGATGCAAGGTGTGCAAGTGTACACACTATTACCATACTCGTAAGAACCATTAAGCTGTGACCTATAACAAGACAACAAGAGGTAAGCTTGTTTGCAAAATGGTGACCATATGAGAACAACAAACGATGATGCAAATATCAAGAGGCACACACAAGTTAAGCAAGCTTAAACCAGTCAGTGTATAGGTGAACACCACTTTTTTAGCTGAAGTCAGCTAAAATAAACCTTATACTGGAGGAATATGATAAAGCACAACTACTTTAAATACTGGCAACAAAGGTGGCCTTAATATACGTGTCCTTACTGGTTAGTCTAAATATCGTGAGCGAGTTTACCTTAATTTCCTCTCTCGGTTCTTTTGTGTGCAAAAGAAAAACTTCTAATTTGCTTTTGGTGAATCTGTATCTCCAGTCCCTCTGCAAGTGCAAGCGGATGCGTCACACATGACTTCTATTAAAGATGAAGATTAACTTCTATGACCATGAAAGTTTGAAAATTAAATCTAACAAATTTTAATCTAATATTGCAATTTGTGCTCGTTTCTGCACATATCAGTAGCACTCATTGGCAAGTTTATTAGTAATTGGTTTATTTAACATTATGACAGTGGAAGATTAAAATTAATACAAACACAAATAGTCAAAGAGTCTCTATGTCACGGTGAAATACTTCAACAAAATCAGAACAACAAACATCTAAATTGTTATCATAAAAACATTCATACATCCAGGATATCATATTTTCCTGGAAAGATGCCAACACTCTAATGACAGCCTGTGAGAAATGAAAGATTCAGAGACACAACAGAGACTAAGAAGAGTAAAAATAACTTCAGACAGCAGGAAACCCCTAGATCTCGTAACTGTGGTCTCACCTCCTTGTATTGCAGCAGGCTGGTTTCACCATGTGCGTCTGCATTTGACTGCTGAGATGAGGCGGAGGAGAAAACCATCTGCGACTCCAGGCTGAGAGCCAGCTCGGTGTGGTGGTGGCGCTCGGCGTGGTCGCATGGCGTCAACTTGTCCTCGTCCTCTACAAAAAGATCTGCTTCGCTCTGGATCAGCAGCTAGATGGAGGAAGAACAGAAGAAAAAAAAAAAGAAAAAAGAGGAGTATGAGAGAAAGGACGGACATTTTTTGGGAATAAAACGGGACAACGGATTAACCACCAAAAACAACAGAGCAGAGACAAGCAGACATGGATTATTCTGTGAGAAAATGGGAACAAGAGGTAGATAAGCAAAAGAAAAGTTTTTCTTTTTAAAAATCTATTAATAAGTAGACATAAAAAGACAGACGGTGATGAATACAAAAATGACAAAAAAGTTGGGATTAAATTTCACTCAGTTCACAAAGTGAAAGTTCCCACTACACGTAAAGCTGTAAAATCCTTAAAAACAAGGAAAAAGGTGCCGAAAAGACAGTAGATAAAAGGAATTATATGTGATGCAAGAGTTTCTATAACTTGGTTTATGCATTTTACTGGCTCGGAACTTTTTGATGAATCCAGTTTGAAAATACACAGGTAGCCCCTACAGAAAATGTGTCCCATCATAATTTGAATGGCATTTTTAACTGTGGGACTTTTCCTCACCTCCACACAGCTCTTCATGCCTGCAGCAGCAGCATAGTGCAGACAGGTGCTGTGGTGGTTGTCTGTGGCATTGACATTAGCCTTCTCGTACTGGCCTCCCTCCAGCCTGGCCCCGGTCCAGCTCAGAATCATCTGGCAAGGGAGGTAAACAAACAAATACACATATTATCATTATTTGCAAGTCAGCTTTGTTGAGAGCAGTGGCCTCACGCGAGTTAATAGTTTCACCTCACCGCTTCAGTGTGTGAACTGAACGATATTCATAATTACTGATGTGTTTGTACCTGCAGGCAGTCCGTACGGCGCTGTTCGTCCCTTTGTGGTCGGGCCAGCCGTGGTGACAGCGCTCCCTCTGGCAGCAGCAGGATCTGTGGGCCTTGGCACAGCACATGGAGGCACGTCTCATTGTGAACATTTCGCTTGTTTGGGTTTCCCTCTTTGCTGAACAGGAACGACCTATTCAAAGCAGCCAAGAAAGAAGGGATTTAATGAAATGTAAAATCAATAAGAACAAACAGGTCAGGGGGTTCAGACAGAGAGAGGAAGGTGGAGGAGAAATATGTATATAAAAGATGAAGATGTATAAGATTATGTGTGGAAGATGTTGATAAGTCAGGAGGTTTTAGAGGTGAAATGAACACTGATGCTAATGAAAAAGAAAGGCAAGATGGCAGAATATCATCCAATACTGTTTGATATCTTAAATTGAATGGATATTCTGGCTAGTGCGTGTGTGTGTACACACAAACACCTGGTGGCTGATGGATGTGCCGCTTGCATTTCAAGCCAGGACGTGGGTGCAATTCTGTTCAGCAAATACTTCTTCTCTGCTGTTTGTCTGTCAAACCTCCATTTACTGATTACCAATCAACTCTTATTTGGCTTTATGTACATTGCTCCTCCCCCCCTTTTCACTTCCTGTCTGGCTTCTCATATCTTTAAAAGACCACAATGTTAGCTGAACACCATCTAAGGGCTAAACCTGTTGAGAAAAAATGTATTCTTTTGGATCAGTACCGCAACCTGAACAGTGTTGCTTCTCTCAAATGCAAATTCTCTAAAAGAGAAAAACGATAGGATGCCACTGGTTAGAGGATATAAAAAAAAAAGTTAATCCTCTCCCACTCTGTTTCTTTTTGGACGTAGCAGTCGACAATACTGAATTAGAGTCTGAATGTTTTCTAAATGTGTGCAGCCTTGCCCTTTTGACCCTCTTATCCTGTCAGACACAAGTCCTCACAGCTTTGCTCTAATGACAGTGCACAGCCAATTCACTCGCCCAGCAATAATCACTAATTATTCCCTCCTAACGCAAACCCAGTATCCTGCACCTCTACACAGATATACTCACACAAAGCACCATGTTCAGGATGACTGGCACTAATATCAGTTCACAAGAGACAACGAGGCTGAGGGGGAGGTCACGTTTTTTGTTGCTCTCATGAAACACAAACACTGTTCGGAGACCATACAGCTACTTAGTCGCAGTAGGAAACCTCAGGGGGAGAGTTAAATCTGTACAAATACATATTTAATTCTCATTTAGCTTGTGCATATAAAATTATGTTTTTGTGCAAAATTAAGCAAGAGCTGAATTTGACCAAAAAAGAAAATAAAAGAAAAAAATCCTCTATGTAGTTGCTTCTTAAAACATCTGAGATAAGTTTCTATTTACATACTTCTGAGACTTCCTACTTTAGTTGTTGTGGAGGAAGGGTTACACTTCCTGAACAACACCCATTTTTCCAGTAATAGGTGTACTTGTCATTTCCCAGTTTTCACATCTCGAGGGATTACAAGCCAGTCCAACCCACAGACAACTAGAAGAGCGTGAATAAGCATGAAGAAGATACGTGTTATAAATAATCTGAAAAACAGACATTTACCAGCCCCCACTTGTCCTCTGTTGGGCTTTATTTTGTCTGAAAAATCTCCACTTGTCTCTGTCCAACTGAACTGCTGGAACAAAGAAGCATTTCCTCTGATACTTATCAGGAGCAGAGCACCACATTCAGCACGCCTCTCTGGTCCATTATAGGTTAGTAGGAAGGAACACAAATAGCACACCAATTGATTCGCAGTGTAATATTCAGAGACCCCCTTCCAAACACACATGCCCGTGTGCACACATACAGATGCACAGATAATTGACTGGCCTTTTCAAACAGCTTCCTCTGACAACCCGACCACCGCCTCCCTCTGTAATCATGGAAAGAAAGGGGAAGGGTGTGAAGAGGAGGAAGAGGAGGAAAAGAGGAAGGCTACTGAGTCACTGAATCAGCTGTCTTGGTCATGGCCAGCAGATTAATTATGTCTGCAGGAGGTACAAAAAAAACTAAAAAAAAAAAAAACTCTGGCATCTTACTTTTAGTTTGACCCCTTTATTTCAGGCAGAGCTAGGCTTAGCTTCTCTACGTTCTTCTTTTTGTCTTGTTGAAAGCTGCTGATGTTCCAACGGATGCTGGTGTGTATGTGTGTCTGTGTGCACCTTTTTCAAGCAAGTGTAAAAGCAATTGTGTAACTACACAATAGCCATGCAGTGAACATGCTTTCAGGGACACTGCAGTGATTTAGCAATGCCCTTTTGTCACAGAATGAAAAAGATTTCAATGCAGGGTCAAAATCTTTATATAAAAAGGGAGCAGATACTTTAGTAAGAGGTTCTTAGTAAGAAACAAACCCCTGAAATGTTGTCTCTGTACTTTCCAGATGGATGTTTATGCTTTCATTAGATCAAATCTTTGTCCACATACTGAGTTGGGAGCACAGGCTTTCTGCTTACATTTTTCAAAACATAAAACACGATTTGAAGGAATTTTGCATGATGCAATGTTGAAAAAATGTGTTAGATTAAAAAAACTCTCCTCTGAACCAAAACAGAACATCGCTCAATCGATTTCCCAGGACCAACAGTTAAGTTTCTCCCTGCAACAAGACTCTCAGACAGCTTTGACCAAAACCGACTAGTTGCTAGTTCCTAGTTAGATGCTGGCTTAACCTGCAAAACTACCTAGGAACAGCTTGCTTCTCCACAGGCCAGAGAGTCACTGTGGAGTCATTATATCAGAGTGCATGTCTGTTCCGACACTGGTTTGGTTTTCTCTATTTTGACCTTTTGTAGAGGATCACAATGCATGGAGACAGACTGTCTCCTACTCAGATTATTAGTGTCATTTGCTTATCTGCTGTAATATGTTTCCATATCACAGCTTTTTGTTTATAAATGCCGCATGGCTTCAGTAATTTTTGACTTAACCAGCAGAAGCAAAAGCAAACACTGTTTGCTGTCCTGAGTGGTGCTTTTGGTTGAAAACTATTCTTATTTGGAAGATCTGATAATGGTTAATAAAATTCCAAGATCAGTTTTCAAGCATAAGCCTATTTGCCAATTAGTTTCATGAGATGTTGTTTGGTAGACAAGCTCTACGACACCTCAGCTCAATCAACAGCAGCTGATTTACAGCCGAACTGAACATATTGAAAGCAAAAGTATGGATTCATTTTGGATGAGAATTTTTAGATTCGATTAATTTGATCCGCCTGCACATGCTCTAGTGATTCATGCAATGACCCGATGGAACAGCATGAGATCCTGAAACTGTCCTGTAACAGAAACCTGCCCTCTCTACGCACGAAAGCATGTCAGCTTTCACTCCTCCTGAAGCATGGAGGAATGAAAGCTAACTCTACACTTTAACAGAGCTTCAGCTACATAAGATGTGTTCAGAACGCTTAAGTCCCCGATCGCCACCACACAATTACATCCATCATTATATTTCTGCACCCACAACAGGATATAAGTAATGTGTTTCACAACTCCAAAGTGCTGCAAACAATCTGAACTCCAGGTATAGTTACTAACGTGTGTGTGATAACGTTTAGTTACAACAGACAGAAATTAATACACTGAATTTTGTTTAAAAAAATCATACTAAAATGCATTTGTTTTCTGGGCTAGACTAATTCAAAACTTCTTGCTTAGAGCTGCTGCAGTTGTGCAACTGTTCCTGGTCATTTTTCAGATTATAAACTACATCTTTATATCATGCAGAGGAAGTTTTGCTGAGGAACGAAATACATTAGATTCCCACTTTTGCCTGTATTGAGTGCACCTTCCTGTGCCTTGTGACATCATGTAAATACTATAACCTGCACACAGAGTTGCATTGCTTGCTTTGACAAAATGTTGGAAACATTTGTGATTCTCTGAGATCACTTAAATCTGACAAACTGCTAGTTGTTATTCTATTTAATGATCCACAGCCTTTGTATCTGGCCAGGATAACTACTTGATAACATCACAAACCACAGACTCAAAGATTTCTTTGCTAAATTCAATCAAACTCTCAAATAACTCCAATATTTTACCTGAGCAGACGTGTCATGGCGTGGCGGCATACATAGTGCAGGGCTGTGTTGTGCTGGTACTGCTCTCCGTATGATGCATTCGGGTCCAGGCTGTCCCTGAACTGAGGGTTTCCCTCATACAGTTGCCAGGCCAGAGCCTCGTCACCACTCACAAGGGCCTTGCGGAACTTGGTGGCTGTGTTGCCCATTGCTTCAGGTTTGCAAGGGGCCACCGACTGCGAGCTCTGGCAGATCCCCGTCTGCTTGCCTCTCTTTCACCTTCTCCTCCTCTTCCTCCTCCCCTGTTCACCACAGGTTACGCTTTAGAGCAACATGGTTCTGTGGTTTCCTTCCCTGTGCATAAGAGAGAGAAAGGCAGAAGACTGAATGGAGGAACATGATGGTCAAAAAAGGGATACGTGAGGAGGAAAGCATTAGAATAAATGGAAAGAAACGCTGCAAAGGTTGGAAAAAAGTAGAGGAAAATAAGACATTTGGTGGGAAGTAAAGACGAAGGGAGAAAGCTAGAAAGAGATATGGTTTGAGAGGCTCAATCAATCATTGTATCGATCGGTCAGCTGATGTGCTGCAGAGAGGATGTAATCTTTCAGGAAACAGAGGAGAAAACACAGGGACAGAGGAAAGAAGCTGAAATGGCAGAGATAATTATACAGAGAGCAGACTAGAAGGGTAGGTTAATGATATTCAAGTCATCGATTTGTTAGTCAGCTTTTTAAAAGCAGGGTCAATATTACCACAGCTGGCTCACTGAGAGTCCAGTGAGGTTGCTCCAAGTGAGGAAACTGCATATGTTACAATGTTTACAAGCTTTTCTGCCACTGAGGGCCTGGGAGAGTGTTGAACCATGCAGCACTAATACATTGAGCCAAACCAGTTTTACTTTGCCTCTCAGGCACTAAACCAAAGAATCACAAGAATCACAACTATGACCGCTCTAGCAGCGTTTACTCTACCAGCAAGAGCTTATGAAACCACTGTAAACCTCCTGTCCTTTGCAGGCATTTTTTGGGGGGCAAAGGAAGCTTTTTCCTTTCTTTCTTGTGTTTTTTTTTTTAATACCACAAAAAAATCTAATAATGCTGAAAGACCTGAGAGATATGGGAAACAAACAAGCACACTCTTTCTTGTCACATGTATATAATCACTATCTTTATCAATGTGCTCTGCTTCATTTCCTTCCTCTTCTTCCCCACCTCTCCCTCTTTCTCCTTCTTACTCAACAAGACAGTTCGGTCTGTCTTTAACGCACACACCGTAACATCCTGTAATGAGTGGAGTGTGTAATGAGTGCATGTGTCTGTGTGTGTATTTGGCTGTTGAGGGTATCATTACAGTCTTCATTCTATGGCCATCTGTCTGGCCTTCACAAAGAGCCTCTTTTAGGACGACTACAGTTGGCCGCTGGCAGGCCGGGCTTTGCAACATTTGAATAATGTGGCTGACTGCCTCCCCTTTCTACATGGTGACAGACAGGGACACAGACAGGGAAAATGCACACTGACGGATGAGACATAAGGGCCGCACAGAAGCTGCTCCCGAAGCTGAATAATAGCAAACGTTTCCTAAGATCCGCTTCGGATTCTCTGTGTGTTTTTGTATATCTGTGGGCAGGATGGTGGTGAAGGGGGCTACTATAGTTAATAGGTCAGTCTGTCTGCTTGGCTCTGTTTTGTGCACACTGGTTTACTTCCAGTTCACTTCACCTCTCCGCATATATCCGCCAGTCTCGCTGCTTCCCATACTAAATAAGGGCAGGAAGTCTGATCATGAGGGAACCTTGGAATTCCAGGGATTACAAGTCCTGCTGTTTGCACCTTGCAGTGAGCGTGCAATTATCTACGTAATTCATTGGTCAGGTGGAGTTGAGGCATAAGGAGTCCTTCACTTCTTGTTAACGAGATAATCATCCTGCAAGTCCCAACTCCAGCCAGGAAAAAGGGTATCAATCATGTTTGGAAAAATAAACAATTTACTTTAATACCCTGGGTTGCAGTCGTCAGACCAAACTTACACACAGTCCTCCCCATTTTAAGCAATGCAATAACTATAGCTTTATGACTCATGAGCTCAAGAATTATAAACAGATGCTTTTCTAAGATGACTCCTCTTAACAGCAGCCCAGGTCATGGCATGTTTGACTTTCTACAGTATGCTTAGCAATACTCAAATTAGGACTCAGTGAAGCAAAAATGTTGGGTTCAGGTTTCAATTTCAACTGATCTCCAACAACTGACTATCTTTTCCAGGAAGGACCAGTCTTGATCATTTCATACGGCTCACTATGACCAACAATTCATTTTTTACTATTTTGTCAGATTAGGGTGGAAATAAATAACAGTTTACACCGTTTAGTCAGTTTGAAATATAAAAAATGTTCGACATAATTTCTTGAATCCTGACATCAAGAGGGCATAGTCCTTACAGCAGTAATTAAAAACCCACAGATTTCTATTTCACAATTATATGAAATAGAGAAAGCCTGCACTTTTGGGACTGTTGTAGTTCTACTGGGAAAATGACAGATTATGAAAAATAGCTGTAGATGAATTTTCTGTGGATTAACTAATTGACTAATCCTTTAAGAACTAATGAGAACAATCATTAATTCCAGCTCTAGCAGGGTTTTATTCTGTCATATTAAGACTTATTAAGACTAGACTGTTTTATTCAAAGAAATATAGTCAAAGAAAACATTACAGTGCAATCTGCAAGCACGTCAAGAGTAAAATTTCCAAGTATGTTACCGTCACTGATAACCACTCTTTTAAAGAAAAATGATCTGTGGAGAGTCAAAACAACTAAGTCAAAGTATGGATTATTATGCAGGTGAATAAACTGCTGCGGAACAAAGTCCAGTAGCCAAAAGAGACATAAAACTTGTGAGAGTCCAAGGTAGCAGCTGCGTAATGATTTACACACGACTTTTACCAAAATTAGCTAGGTCACAGTGTATCAGCTAAATATTCAGGTCAGACCTCGTGTGGTTATCCTCCAAAGTGTGTCAGCATGAAATGGAGCACAAAACAAATACCAACCGATTTCTCTCTTCATGTGTTTGTCCATGCGGCCCCTCGGTTAAAGCTCCTTTGTTTAACACACTGACAGTCCCAGTGAATTACTAACCCAAAACTGAAAGGCTGCCGACAAAACGCTTTTTCCCTCGTTCTTGACATTAAACCAGTAAGGTTGCGTCAGCGGCGCCAGAGTAAAACGTTAACATCCAAAGAAGCCTACCTTTCTGGTGTTACCGAAGCTAGCAAGCTGCCTCTCTGTGTATCTCTTCTGTTAACGTTAGCGCGTTGTTAGCTTCAACTACCTACAGTACAGCTGGGAAATATCAAATCTCCGCCGCTCTACTTACACGGTCGTCTCACTTGATCACAAGCCGTATGTTCCGGGACTTGCAAACATGGAGGGCCATTATCTTAGGACTGTCATTCGCATCCCCGACTGCTGATCGGCTGGACCATCCTCTCTGCCACTGGAGCAGGAGGGGACACGAAGATGCTACTGACAGCGGAGGGGCGACACGGACCTCTCCGGCTTCTGTGTGTTGTTGTTACTGGCAAAGAAAAAAAAAAAAAACGTTTTGCGCATGCTCAGGACCAACACAGGGGTTCCATCTGATTGGTCGACTGTCTGGCCTTGCCTATTGGTTGTGGTACATGTTCAACATCTTAAATGACTTTAATAAATGTGAAAATAATATTTTAAAGACTATTTTTGTTTATTATTTAATAGCCTGACAATAACAAGTAAAATATTAAAATCAAACAAGAAATAGATTGTCAATTTTTTCTTTATTTCAAATTTAAGATGTATTACCTTTATAAAGGCCAAATGGAGAAAAAAAATCTGTAACAGGCAGATTTGACAAATAAAAGTTCAGAATTATACAATCATATGAAAAAGAAATTGCATCCCCTTTCAATTCAAGGATATGCAAGACATTTAAAAAAATATTAGGTAAACACAAACCAAATCTACAATAACACTTGACATTACACCCTATTACTATTTCAAAAATCATAACCTAAACCAAATTTACAGTCCATGTCTGTTATACTATTATACTTGAGCATGATCAAAGAAATGATTAGTGCTTTTAAAAAAAAAATTGTCCAGTTATTAAAGTTTATTGTGTCCAGAAAATACTACTTAAACAAATAGAAATAACAATTAAATTGTTTGACCCAAGGATGTATTATATCCATAACATAGAACTGGTCAATATGACAACGTAACAAGCCAACATTAAAAAACTCAGGAAAAGATCATGAAAAAATAGAAAAGTAGAACCATGTCTCTCTCAGACAGACAAACATGCACACATACATTTTTAAAACATCACCAACCGACAGATAATGGCCAGAATACAGGCCTCACACAGTGTCATCTCATGAGGTTTGGTGGGCACTTTAGTAGATTTTGAGTTAATTTTGTCAACCCTCTGTAACATTTATCCCAGATTTTTTAAATACCTTGAGCAAATCATGTTCTACATTTTTCATCTAAACCTCGGGAGGTAAAACTTGACAATCCCGGCAGGCCTGCTAAAGAGTTTGCATCATCACAATGCCACGATGACTCCGTAGCTGGTATAAAACAATAACTCCACATGTGCAGAAGGCCAGATCTTATTGGAGGATCTACACTTAAATCTATAGGGGTAGGGGTATAAGATGATAGATACTGGGAGACAAACAGAGTGGTATTTTCAGCCAAGTAAGTAAACTCTCAGCCTCAATTAATTTAGGTTTTTCCACTAAAATAGTCTTGTTGAGCAAACCATTAACAGTCTTCTCATAAATCCACTTAAAGCAGCATAACCTGCGCAGTTACCTTCTGTAAGCAGGGTGAAGAACTGGTTTTTACCACACACTGACATGGTTTAAACACTGTAAAAAAACACAATCATTGTATCATATTGGCTAAATAGCCATGTCAATGTGAGCATATTTTGCAAGCAGTTAAAAAGCAAGTTAAAAAAAACACTAGGACTTTTGAGGGAGCTTTATTTTCCGACTTATCACACACAGGACTTCAAGAACAACAAACCTATGAATAAAATTGCTGAACAATAATTGACTAACTAAAACATGCTAATTAAGGCAGCTATCTGCAGTCTACAGCCTTCTCTGTTTATCCCTGTCCTTCTAAGTTGCTTTGGTGTTGAATGTCATTTCCCTTTAATTTTCCTAACATTTCATCTTTACCTGTGGAGTGCAGCAGAAATTTTGAATTGAATGAGAGTTGAAAATTTCTTTTAACAACACAAAAAGCCAATTAAGTGTTGAAACAACAGGTCCTGTAGTGAGTCGGTTTCACTGAAACAGAATGGATCACCTGTGTCTCAGTTCAGAAACACACCTGCATATATATATGTATATATATATTTATATATGTATATATATATATATATATATATATATATATATATATATATATATATATATATACTCAATGTGCTCATTAACTCTGTCCTATCTTTCTACCCTGACTACAGTCCTCTCCACAGCTTTTGTTTAGCCATGAAACTAATAGAAAAGCAGGCATGTGCAGTGTGCACAACTCCAACACCTTCCTCAGGGCCGATTCAGGAATATTGAAGTCGCACAAATAATAATACTGCATTGATAATGACAAATACTTAATTGGGCACAAGTTTTATCAGTCACATTTAAGGGGTGGCCTTTGCCCCCCACCCCACCCTGGCCCTGCTCTTGTTTATCAATTCTGGATATGGAGTTATAAAGAAATGAAAAGGAAGTACAAGTTTAAAGAATATGTAAAACTTCTGGAGAATCTCTTTATTTTCTAGGATATACAAAACATGAAAAAAACAAAATCAAATAAAAAACAAACAAGCTTTTCTGCCACAAATTTCAGGTCCTTATCAGATTTTTGAAATTAGATTACACAACTCCCGATATACAAGATGTGACA
Source organism: Leptatherina wallacei (assembly GCA_028567055.1). Lineage (NCBI taxonomy): Eukaryota > Metazoa > Chordata > Actinopteri > Atheriniformes > Atherinidae > Leptatherina > Leptatherina wallacei. The sequence goes on from JAOXYM010000018.1 coordinate 14,425,442, forward strand.
TATTTGTACTTATTTGATGCATATCTGAGCATCTCTGCAAAATCATACATTTTGGCAGTTTGCTGGTCCGAACACACTCAGGTGTGTATTAAACATCATGCCCAACTACATAAAATGTTAGAATTAAAAGTGAAAATGTGACAAAATATTTTTCCCACGTGAACATAAACTGTACGTGTGGAAAATGAATAGTAGGCTAGCCAACTCCACAACTATTTGCCAATCAAAATGTTTCAACAAGTGGTCATTTTTGAATATGATATAACTTAAATGAACACTTGACAAAAAAAAAATAAAACAACCCTGAAAAAACAGTTACATAAACATTTGGGCTACCTTAATCAAATACTCAAGCAGTATAAAATGAAGATTGTTAGTTAAACATACAATGGCTAAAGAAATTTACAGTACACAACATGTTTTTTATAATTAGGGATGACCCAGGAAATAATCACATAATTAGTACCTAAAAAACAAAGGTTGTGCACTAATTAAAGTTTTCTTGACCCAGAAAATACAATTAAAACAATGAAATAAAAAAGAATTATTAGCCCTGAGGGTGTATTATTTAGCTTACTACAGATCAATATAACAACATAACAAGCCAACATTAAAAACTAAGGAAAAGATAATGAAGAAACCAAAAAGTAGACCCATTTTTTTTCTGGAACACAGATAAACGTGAACACATACACATTTTTAATCATCATCATCATCCTGGCAGCATATGCCCATACGACAGGCCTCACACAGTGCCTTTTCATGGGGTTTGGTGTACACTTGAGTAGAGGATGCTGATGAGCCACCATCTTCATCCTCCTCACCATAGCAGTTCTTCCGGATCCTGGAAAACAGCCTGAGCAAAGCCTTCTCCATGTCTTCCGTTTTAAAACCTGGGAGGTCAAACTCGTCATCTTGGCAACGCCGACAGGCCTGACCAAACGGCCGCATGATCACTGTGCCACGACCATTCCGCAGCCGGTATCGAAACAATAATACCACACGTGCGGAAGGCCAGGTTTTGCTGCAGGATCCACACTTAAATCTATTGGGGGGGGGGTGAGACGATAGTTTTTATAGTTTATATATTTATAGTTTTTCCACTAAAATATAGTCTTATTGGTCAAACCATTTCCTGTCCTCTCCTAAATCCTCTTAACGCCGCATAACCGGTACAGTTACCTTCATAAACCAGAGTGCAGAACCTGTTTTTACCACACAATGGCACTGTTTAATCACTGTACTAAAACTCCCTCTTATCACACAATCACTATGAGCAAGTGCATATGGCAAGTTTAGGAAAACATAAAAGGAGAATCTGTGCATCCTTCAGTATGATGCCATCTGATTACAGCTTTTTTTTTCTCTTTTACTATCACTTGACTAATCTAAAGAAATAAATAATGATTATTTTAAGAAATAACAATACATACTTTCCATAAGCACAGTGGTTGAACACTTTCCAGCCTCTCTTCTTCTCCTCCTTGGTCACTTTGTCTGTCTGACTGTAGTTAAAGTTGAGAGTCCACTCGTCTCCATAATCCAGCTCATTGTCATCATTCAGCAGTTCATCAAAGATGTCTAACCACGAGGAAGGAACCCAGTCTGCAGGAGTACAACAAATTTACAACAAATAATGAAATCTAATTGAACATAGTATGGAAATGTTAGAAGTATTGTTTTATAAAAATCAACACTATGGGTATGATATCAACCTGTAAGTATATTCTTCAAAGGAAATGCTGGGGACTTGGCCCCACTGATCTTTTAAATGACTGATTCTGTGTCCCTATCTTTAGAAAAGCATACTTTTTCAATTATCATGGCGTTTTCCAAACATTGGTTAAACCCCAAACATTCATTTTTATCTCCAATAAGTTATTTTTAAGTCTTCTCAGTTTCTGAGTGCGTGTTCCTGCTTTGCACGACTGTGGGTTTCCTCACTATGCATACACTTATTTTTTATTTTCATACAGTTTAAGTGTCTGCGTTTTTAGTTTTTTGGGGCTTTTTTTGTTGCTATGTTGCTCTATTTTATATCTGTCTCTAATACTGCCTTTTTTCTTTCTTCCTATGATATGTGGAATCACAACATTTAAGCTCAGTGTGTCCGCACAGTGCTAGCACTGAGGTCAGGAGTTATGATGACTCAGTTCATAGTTAGGAAACAGGGAAGACCTTCCACAGCATAAAAGGTGTCTGTGTAAAGAATGACATTAAGATGGCTTAAATCTCAGAACCCTACAAACTTGAAAAAATGCACTAGTGTGCAACATCAACTGGATTTTCCCTTAAGTGGAATGCAGCTATCATTGATGCAACTGTGCATTTCCTGCTATGAAGTCTAAAGGAAACTATACTTTATGTCCTGAAGCACTAGCTCTGAAATCTGAGATTTTTGTGTCACAAAGAAAGACAGACACGAGGAATGTAGTTGAGAGGTACAAACAGCAGAATGAAACAATATTTTCCAAAAAGGTCATGTGACAGAGAGAAAGAGAGATAGCAGTTAAACAGCAGTAAAGACTCACACTGAGCTGAGACAAAGATAGTAATGTGTTGTTCAGTGGTAATGTTTCATATTGCTCGAACTCTGAAAAATGAATCCCGCTTTAAAATGTGACTAACATCGATCCCCGTACTTACTACTGTGGAACTTTTGAAGCTTGTATTTTCATATAATTAACTCTGCAGATTTTTTTTCCTGATATAATTATTAATTCTTGCTTCAATCCCCTCATGAACTCAGAAGCTTTTAAATTGAAGATTCTTATTTCACTGTTGTTGTTTTTTTTGTTTGTTTTTTCCAAATCAGAGCTCTTATATCCCTAACTTAATTTCACCATGAAGGCATCCCCATTTGATCTAAACAGCAACACGATTAAAGTATAAAATAATAAACGTATTTAGCGAGGAAGTATTTTTTTTTTTACCGTAGTTGCTCATGTTGATTGATGGTCAGATGTTTAAGGAGCCTCTGAAATGTCGATGCGAAGTTGTGTTTGGCTTCTAAATGTGGATCTGCAGCCTCACTGTTTATAATGTAGCATCAGCTGTTATTCCAGAAACGAAACTTAACTTTACTTTCGTTTTTCGTCTCGTCACAGTGCAGTGTGACGCAGAAAACACACTTAGATTAACCTACATTAAAAATACTGGAATATTATTATACTGCCTACAGATAATTAGCTATTTTTATTGATTGATACATACACATAAGTCAACGTAAGCCTTAAGTATAATGATGAAGAATCAAATGAAGTGTAAAATATGCCTTATTTAATTCTCGGTAGGAAATTATAAAGGAACTAAAAGAAAGTAAAAGGTTGAATGTAAAAAATATAACTTTATCAGCATGTCTTTATTTATGGTTCTTTTGGTTTTTCTTATTACACTTTGAGAATTAAGGCTATGTCATTTCTTATTTTCCAGGATTCATATTTCTCATTTTCTCACCACGTTTCCACTTATACACATATGCGTGTCCATATATTGCATTTATTAACTGCTATTTTTATCAAAACAGCTGGTGATTTCAGACTAGTCCAGCAGGGGGCAGTATAACATAATAACATCCGTCAATGTTGCTGCAACTGAACGCTAATGTGACATCTGATGCAGCAAGTACTTTCAAGAATAAACGAGTCATATTATGGTTTTTCACCAACTTTACTTCACAATGAATGCTTACATATAAAATTTGAACTCTGGAAACTGGAAAGCCAATCTGAAGAGATACACAGATGGACTTTCAAAAGATCACTTTTTTTAAACTGCATTGTCAAATTTCATTTATTTACTTACTAAAGGTGAACCATTCCCAGACTTCTACAGCATACTAGTAAAATTATTATCTTCAATTTACTCCACAATTCCTGGGTTTAAAACAAAAAAAATGTATGTGGATTTTAAAATTGAGTCAGTTATTGAAATTGTCAAACACAGACCACTCATCACCCGTGGTCCTGATGAGTGTTTCCTGTCTTTTGAATACAAAACAAATGAACAGGTATCTGTAGTTTTCATGAGTGTCTTTACCAGTCTGGATTCAAACTGCTATGTCAGCTGCTTGTTTTAATGACAGATAGCCATCACTGCTGAATATTTGCACCTCTATCAGTGTCCACCTGTTGGTTTATAATTTGCTACTGCCTTCCATATTTGATACCCAACAAAATAAAGCTTCCGGTGCAAACTTGAAAATGAGGTACAATGGCAGAATCTCTCGAGTTGTTGCCTTTTGTTGTAAATCTGAGGTGCTTGTCATGTTGAAACCTGTTCTTGGATTTTACAAGTCAAGAATAAGCATAGTTGCATTTCCACATTTCAGGAGGCAGGAGCATTGCCTGAAGTTTGAGTGAAGCCATTCTGTTTGTTTGGTGAAGTTTAAAATACAACCCAAGTCCAAAGGTAAAGACTAAGCCTTCACTAGAGCTTCTGTATTGTTTGTTACAGATTGCATGACCTAAACAATGGAAACTGGTATAGAACAGTCCTGTGTGCTCTGTCATTTTCAGTTTCAAATGTCATCATTATGATCTAAAAGTAGAGATAACACAGGTAGCAGAATGATGATATCAAGAAGACTTTAAGTTATGCATGGTGTTTGTCTGTCTGCTAATCATTAGTATCAGTCCAAGACAACAGTAATAATAGCATCAAAGTGGCAACACCTGTCCAAAGTATGCAGTGGTAGCAGGATGTCATTCCCACACACCCACATACATGCACACACACACACAGACACACAAACACACATGGCATTACTTACCGCAGATAAAGACAACCCTTGTGCACACCATGGGGACTTTTCTCCTACCTGAGTTGTTTACGGTTCTTAATAACACTCCACCCTGCGCTAAAAACATATTTAGTACTCGTCAATGTGCTCTGACAAGCCTTCAAGCTCTGGCTAAAGCAGCAGCCCATACATACACATCCACGTGATAACATACACATGGAAGTTTGTCGGGCTCAGAACTAATTTAGAAGTACTTGACAGTGATTATTCTGGTCTTACTTGCTTTAACAGCACAACAGCACTTACACGAGTAAAAGGTCTCTCAGTTACAAACATATATGTGTGGGTTCGAACAGCATTGTTTTACTTTTTGAGGATCATGTTTTCCTCTTGCCAAATGTATTCAAACAAATTATGTTATTCTGTCTAAAAAGAGTACAGGGGATGATGGAGACTAAGGAAATTAATATATGACCATAAATCATTACAGGGGGGGGGGGGTAATGAAAATGCAGCGTTGTGTCATTGGCAAGCGTCTCAGACTTAACAGAAACACAGTGTAACACTCCAACCTCTTACACAACCACCTAAAGCTTACTGTACAGTGTCGAAGAAGATGTGTATGTGTGTGTGTGTGTGTGGGTGTGGGTGTGTGTGTGCACCTTCTCACTCAGCACTGTGGTGCAAAGATGACCTCAAAGCCTCTGGCTCCAGAGAGTCACCTTATACTCAGGTGTGACATTACAGCGTGAGAAAAGCATGCTGGGAGAGCTCACAGAGCCATGGAGATGCTGAGCAGAGACGGACAAAGAAAGAGAGACAAGAACCTCACAGAGAAGCCTCTGTGTGTTGCAACCCCACATGAACAATTTTTCATTGTTACAAGAATATGGTGGTTAAATCTGCTCTGGGACAAAAGTTACATCAGTTATGGACATGAAACAAGTGGAGAAAAAAGCGTTAGGAAATTAGGGTATTATGTAATTTGCAACCTGATGATGCAAATTACATAATAATGGTGGGTCTGACTTCAGATCCACCGAGCTGCAACATCGTCCTTTTTTTTTCTTGTATCTTTCATCTGATCCTTTTTCTTTGGCAGAAAAGATACTCATTTAGGCTGTGAAACGCCTGACACTCTATTACAGACCAGACAAACAGTACCGCAGTGTTCAACGTCCATCGCAAACAACTTAATTCAAGCCAAAACGGAAGAAATCTCAGGGCAGAAAGTAAAGAAGTTAATTTTATGTTCAAAAGTCTCATAGTATTTATGTGAAAAGTTGCAGAATCAAGGGAACCAGTGGAACTGAACCAGATCTTTAATTCAATTTAAGCCTTCATTCTTGAACGCAAGTGCATCATGGGATGTCTCCAGCAGCCTTGACAAGAAACAGCATAACTAAAGGAGCTCAGGGTCACCCAAGCCAGTCATAACTTCAAGCTTTATCAGAAAAAGAGACAGATTTTAAAGGCAAAGGGCATGACTGTCTTAAAAACAAGAGCAGAGCATGATAAATAAAGGCTCCTTTTCCAATTTTGGAAGCAAATACAAATGAGGGGGACAAAATATCAGAAGCAAGACAGTGTAACCATCATGAAGGGGACATTTTCTGCTGAGATGCTGCATAATATTATCATAGGCTGCAGCAGAGTAGCACAAAAAGTAAGGACATATGTGTTTGGTTGATTATTCCCCCCTTTAATACCAGTTGGTGTAGTTATTTACATTGTCGGAAAGCCTGATCAGCCACTTTTAGAACGAGGAGTAACTGGTCAGGATCGTGCTTCTGTGAAATGAGCAACACACCTATCTCCCCCAATATTCTCCTGTTGGTATTCATTCTTGTTTTGAGCTGTTTGTTGGTTTGGACAAACAACATTGGCATCCCATTCCTTAATCGGGAGTTGTTGAAGGTCAACCAGTGTGGTTGTGTTGGTCACTGTAGCAGGTACAGCACGCCCAAGCTCCCAAAAGTGTTTTAGGTTGAGGTCTGAATACATTGCTACCACACGTTTAGCTGTGTTGATCATTCCACAGATGCACAATCTTTACAAGTTATATATTGTTGTGAAGGTGACTAATCAGGTTTTCCAATATTCATGGAACAGTTTTTTTATTTATTTATATCCAGTCAGTTTTTCTGACCCATACCTTTGATTTGTTACAATTCTAACTAATACACTTGAAGGATTTATGGACGAGTGACATGCAGGGAGAGGCTTAATGAGGACATACACACATTTCGTGTTGGACAAAGCTCCTGTTTTTTCAGTAACTTCTGACATTATCAGCCTTTTTCGGTAATGCATTTTATCTCAACATATACATGTTAATGTAATGATGCTGTTTAATTTTAACATGCTTCAAAGCTGCGATTAAGATTTGATTCCAACTCAATCGAACAATTTATTTTGTTCTTTGCATCCGTTTCAAGTTTCAATACAGATGATACATTTTATGACTACAGTATATAAACAATGTACACAAAAATATGAAGGAATAAAGCAATTGGGTCTAACTGCACTGGGATCACCGAACACCGTGTCAATAAAGCTTGTTTGAATTCAAACAGCTCATGATACATGATACACTAAGCTCCTCAGCCAGGTGTGCTGAGGTAGATTCCAAGGTTTGTCTGCTGCCTGGACTTGCTTACCTGTTGAAAGGCTGCTGGGTGACTCAGAGAGGGAGGAGAATGAGGAGAGAGAGCCAGTGTTTGGGTGTGTGTGTCTGAGTGTGAGTGAGAGATGGGGGGGGGGGAGGGGAAGAGCGTGAAGGAGGCAGGGTGTGTTAAGATGCCTGGAGTGAATTCCTTGGAGCAGCCACACCCTGCATTTCAGTCTCTTTCTACCTGGTAGTGTTTGTTATCAGAGCATGTGGTTATACTTTCTCTGTGGCATTTTTTCCATCAGCATTCAATCCGTTCTGCTTACATGCGCCCCAGTCACACAGCTGTTTGCAAACACTTACCTTCTATTTTTCCAATTTGATGCCTCCATCATGCTGAGATATGCATATTTAACTGAACTGGAATAGAGCAAACAGAAAAAGGGGTGAGAGCTCAGAAATATGGCCTCTTCAGAGTGTGTGTGTGTGTAACAGATTAGGATCTGGATGCTTGGATAGATTGACACAGGAGACACACCTTCCGAGAAAGGACTGAACATACAGTCACAATGAGTGCTATAAAAGGTCTATCACATAAGGTGTGTTCTGTGAGAGAAGCACGCTTCGGGGCAAAGGACAGCTCATTTAACTACCCACACATATCGTTGTATGCTTTTATCTGTATTACACTTTGCGCTAAGGTCATTTCTGCTGCTATTTAAGTGCAGGTTAGAGTTTCCCAGATTGAAACTGGAGTTATGTTCTCATTAATGTACCCAACACAAGGCAAGGATGAGAAAAATCTCCTAAAGTAATAAAAGTAGCTGGAAGTGCTTCCACGTGGTGCTTTTGGCAAAACACATGCTGCAAATTCTATATGAGAAGGAAAAACAAGACGTTACAGCCCGAAGCAGAGAGACAGGTTTTAAAGGAGATTCATATAGAAAGGAGGAACTGCTCTAGGACTCTGCTGATTCAGCATAATTGTTCTCACCATGGTGAAAAACAACAGGTGACTCATTTACAAAATGTTTCAGACAAGACTATTTCTGAACAAATATTTGCTCGTTTTTACACTGACACCAGCTACACATCAGTAAAGTTGTGGAATACGAGAAAACAAGAAACTGGAGAAAAAACAACAACAAAAAAGTCAAACAAAACTTCAATCTTAAGCTAGAAGAAACACCTGGTGGAGCAGTACACAACTAATTAGATAAGTTGTCAACAGGTCAGTAACATGATCGTGTATTTGGAGCATCTAATAGATCAACCTGACTGAAAGTTATCTACACTAAATCATGTCTTAAAAGTTTCAGAGAATTAAAAAAACAAACAAAAACACAGAAATGATGTGATCTTCTGGTGCTCAAGAAGCTTATTTCTGTTGCGGAAATGACTGCATAAACAACGGGCCTTCTTTGGGCCTGAGCTCATTTAAGATAGACGATGGCCTTTTAAAACATACCACTAGTGGCAATCTTTCCTGTTGTTTGTTGAACCACATTTTGAAATTCTTTTGGGGAATCTTGAACATCCTCTAGGCTAAAGAGGAAAGAGACCATCAGACTTTTTTTTTTTTGTCAGCTCACAGTTCAAAAGCCAACATATGTGTCCTCCACATCTTTGAAGTCAGCCACTGAGGCTGAATATGTACAGCTTTTAGAGCAAAATATGCAGTCATCCAGACAATGTGTCTCCCAGGAAAAGGTTCATTTCAGGGAAAAAAAGCCAAAACAGCATTTCCACATATTATAACAAGATGGCAAAAATAAAAATAAAGTTCAGATGTGTAACTATCCTGCTTACAGTCCAGACTTTTTATTCATCTGACACATTATGAAAAACACAAGGAGTAACTTGAGCAGGATTATACATCAAGTAAGAACGGGAAAATATTTCAGTCAAACTGAAAAAAAAATACTTGATCTGGATCAGTATCAAAATGTAATAAATTCTAAGTTGGCCTCAGACAAGATTTTCATACAGATCTTTCAGTAATAGTCCAGCATTTGCGAAAACAGATAGTGAATTATCCAAACCACATAACCTTCTTGGTAAAGGTAACTACAGCAACTAGTTTCCTCACATCAAAACATTCTGGTTGTTAAAAGAGGAAGTGATGCAACACACAGGTAAACATGGCCCAGATGTTAGAAACATGTTGCTGATATCAAATCAAAAATGAAGATATTGATTTAAAAGAAACTCTCTCTGTCCGAGCTTTTTCTTTTTAATTCATATCCACTGAGTTTTATTCAATCAGTCTACTGTAACTGGGGAGTAATCGTTTCTAATTGCCGGAAAATGTGAAACCACAGCGAGGAAAATGTCAGACATTTACCTTGTTATCATTTGCTAATGTGAACAATTCATTGTGAACTTCTCAGTTGTGAAACAAATAAAATGTCTTTGTCAACCCACGAAAGTTCAATCTTTTAAGGAGACTCCTTTTTTTCTCTCGTGATGGAAAGCCTTTGTATCTATTCAGCTGATTTGAATGATTCCGTTGTTATCAAATAAAGAGGTTTTGTTCAGTAGTTTGGAGATAAAAAACTAATTAACAACCAAGGCACAAAGGCTACTTTTAAAATCTACCCCAAGCAGAAAACTTCCAATAGTTTTGCTCCAAACTTGCTCTGGGAGGAGTCTCACCGGTGGGCAAGCCCAGCCTATCAGGAGTTGCTCAGATCCTTCCTCGTTTACTGGCAACTTTGCGGCGGCGGCGGATCCGGAGGAACACGCACCGCCGAGTGGAGCGCTCAGCCCGGACACGGAGTACGCGTTGCGTCGCAGTGGAAGGTGCACCACAGGGGTGGGGGGGTGGGGAGTTCGGGTGGAGCTCATGTCCGATCTGAGGAATGTAAAACAAGGATAAGGCCTGGAGCGGTCAGCGGTTTCCCCGTGGAGAGTGATACCCGTTGCTACAAAGAGAAGAGAGAGAACAAGTTGTGCTGCAAAGTGAGAAGGTAAAGAAGTAGAGACGAACTGTGCAAAGGCCATTTGGGATAAAATAACTATTTGCACACAGCGTCATTAATACTTTATTCTAATGTCATCTTCATCTGTCTAGTTGTCTTCTGTCCTGTTTTATCGTCTTCTAATGATGCTTATATCCAAACAATATCATAGTTATTATTTTATTATTCTTATGTTATATAAAACTTCTTTAATGTGACTGGAATTAAAAGGTGAAATGTGGGCTATTTTCCTCCTCAGCGGCCTGCAGGTTATAGAGGATCAAGTCATCCAGGTAACTGCTGTGCAATGCAAAACCTTAACAGTACTGTTATTACAGTCTCTGCTGCCATTTTTCCAGTCTTTTTTTGGGGGGGGGGGCAAATACCTATGGAAATAACATAGCTACAGTGCTCTCTGTCTTGTACACTTGTAGGAAAGAATGAATACTGTTTTTTTTTCCAAAAAAAAAAAAAAAGAGGTAGAGACACTTTATAGGCATCAGACCATGGTTTCACAGTGTATGAATTGCCACTCATTGTTCTGGACTTGCTTGAGATTGCAGCCCTGTATCATAGAGCCTCTTTTGTTTAACAAAAGGGACCACATGTCCTCTCCTACAAACTTTGCTCTGTACCCTGTAACTTAATAAAACACATAACAGCTCTCCTTCACAACTCTTAACCTTCATTCAAAGTGAGTCACTGCGTAGGACTAGTCCCAACATGTGGTTGTAATTTAAGGGGGGAAAGTATGAATTGCCAGCTTTTTGTGGTATCTCTGTGTGCTTCTTAATATAATCTTGTCACACAGGCCATATGGCAGTAGCAGCGTTTCATTCATTAGTTTGCTTGTGTTGCATAGGTTCCTAAAGGTCGGCGCCTGTTTGTAAAGGTGTTGCAAATTGTGTTTGATGGTTAATGTTTCAGAAAGACAAGCTGGAAGAAAGGAAATATTCATATGCCTTCACTTGTGTATTTTCCATCCAAGCTGACCGCAGGCCTGATTGCAGTTGGAACAGATGACGAGGACTACAGTGGGGCTGTTTCTTTAACCGCAGAAAAGTGTGCTCTCACCTTTAGTATGCATTCATCTGTCCATGAGCCATCTTTTGTGTTTCATTCAACAGCTGCATGGAGGTGTGATGATATACAGAAAGACAAGTCAAGCTTTGGGCATGCGCTTATCTCAGTTTGTGTACACTATTCTGACAAAAGTGACTGAAAGGTCCTGACAGGAACATCAAGAGATTATGGGCTCATCCCTCGAAACCTGTTCTCAGGTATTCTGTTCTTGCTCCTTTCACACCGAATGATCGCACAGATAGAAGAACGCCGGATCAATTATGGTGTTTGGTTAGTGAGGTGTGTTCAGATGTGTGTGTGTATGTGTAAGAGAGAGAGAGAGAGAGAGAGAGAGAACTGAGAGCGGTAGTTCTGAGATAGTTTGTTTCGCCCCAGGCTGTTTTCACTGATTTAGATTTGCAGACTGATAAGAGAAGTTTCTGTCCATCATCTCATGTCAGCATTTGTACAGAAATGCTGAGCATTTGCACGCTTAGTGAGCAAACAGTGTGCACATTTGAATACTGGGTTCAGCCTTGAGAAGTCTGCAGTCTGTTGCTGCCTGCTTGAGCTGGTTTACTGTTACACTGCGGCTTTGTTTATGCTACATTTAGGGCAGGTTCGTCCTTGTGTGTAAAAGCTCTCTAGATCCCAATAATGATGTGTCACTTTCTGTTTGATGCCCTCTATAGTTGCTATAACAACAAGTAAAGCAGCAGGATTTGTTTTGATACCCTACCAGTCAACCAGGTGAGGTGGGGAAAGTCGGCCACACCTCTTACTCTGCAGTGTTCTTCTACGGTCTCATTCAGATATGACCCAGTGGTGAGGATGATGAAGAAGAAATGTTGTATTTAGCGTGACTATAAAGTTCTCTAGTTAGTGCTCCTCTCAGGTGGTTAACTCATCAAAAATATTGATAATTGATGATAAACTGGAAAAAGAATAATAGAAATTCCTGAAATGATGTTAGCAGCCATATTTGTTATTATTCAAAGGGCACACAGATGTGTTTTTATCTGCTGTGTTGCCTCTGGGTAGCTTTTCTGAGGTTTCTGATTATGGCAGGTGTATATCAGCTCAGTTTGTGATTGCATCTTCTCAGCCATGTGCTTTAAAGCAGTCTTGGCACAGTTCACTTGTCAGCCTACGCCAGATTGACTTTAAAATATGGGGAAGAAGAAGTAAAAACAGATCAAAGTATTTTGGGTTTTTATATTTTGGAGACTGGGAGGGAAAGTGGAAAAACAGTACACCACAAAGGCCTAATTTCTATGGCACAAAATGAGTGAGGAAAACAGGACATCAGCCATTTTGTCCACAGATGAATCACCATGCAGCAGTCTGTTGCAAGTTTACCCCCGGCCACGCCAGACCAGGCTATCCGATGACTCACCAGGTTGCTGTGTAAACCGGGTTCTCCTCCCACTGGTTGGAGGCTTGTGCTATCTCCATCATCTATCTCTATATCCTAAAGTTTACACATAACACACCTGTCACAGGTAAAACCGTGTAGAATGCCTCCCCCCCCCCCCCCCCCCCCCCCCAGAGCCCAGGCTTAAACACACATTAGTCATTGACCATGAAATGTGTGTCCGTCAGCCATAGTTCCTAACACTATCCATTTCCATGGTGATTTATGCACACAGGCTCACTTCCTGTTGAAGCCACATGCTGCTGTGTTCAAAAGGAACCCATGTTTATTTCCTGAGATTTACCAAACACAATTTCATCAATCGTATGACCAATTCAGTGTCCAGCAAGAAAACAATATTAGAAAGAGAGGATCCTGGCAGACACAGCTGATGACTGGAATCAAGCCTAAAATGTTTGTCACAGATGTGCTTCCATTCATCCGATGCCAAATCTTGCAACAGGCAGTAAGATCTACTTTAAATTTTGTGTTGTATTAAATGGAGCTGCTTAGTATGAACATATGACAAAAGGAATTCTACTTATTACTCTTTTTCTTGTTGAAACCACACATCCACAGTAAGTAAGTCATAGCTTAAATAAGGGAAAAAGTCGTGGTATAACTGACAGCATATTTACTGTCCATCAAACTCAATTTGCTTGCTGTGGCTGAGAGATTTTTCATGAAGAGATCTAAGCAGCAACATGAAGCATGATACACCAGTACGACGAGTTTTTGAGCAATGTATGAAAGAACCTGCCTATACACCTCCTTGTGCTGTTCCCACCTCTACTTTATTCCTCCACTAATCTCTCCTTTTTGTTTTCTTTATCCTGTTGTTTTTTGCTTATAATGCCGCTACAGTTTGTGTCAAAGCCCAGACCTAAATGAATCAAAGGTGTTATTACAAGACGATAATGAATTGTTGAATACAGCTATGATGTAGAAACAGGTACAACTTCCTGTATCGGCCCTTACTGCAGAGGAGCTGAAGATGCTTGTGTAATAAGTGCGTTATGTAGAGGCTGTTCAGTTTAGCAGCATGTGCAACATTCTTTGCACAGTCCAATGTAGGGACTTCAGAGGATTCAGCACGGTTTTGTTACCATTTCTTTAACTTACAGGCTCTGATGCCTCAACAAATAACCACCATGGTTTGTAGAACATGTAAACATCTTGCTGAAAACACTGAAAGAACTAAGCTTCCTCTAGAAGCAGTGTGCTCCTTCAGCTACATGTTACATGTGACACAAACTTCAAAATCCCTTTTTGTTTACAATCTCAGATAATATGACCTGATATAAAAATGACTTAAGAGAGAGACATTGCAACCGGAGGCTTCCACAAAACAATGAACCATGTCATCCATCTTTCATTTATGTGCAGACTGACAAGATTAACTCAAAACAAAATCCAAATAACATCCAATCTGTACCATTATTAGGCAAAACCCAAAATTTCTCACTGCTGCAAATACTCTAGAGAGGGGTTTGGATACAGCACACAGAAACAAGATGATGCCGAAAGTACAACGAAGTTATCGCACTGATTTCTTCTACGATCATTAAGGATGGCAAATGAGGCTTTTTTATCGATAATGATGACAGTCTTTTTTTAAATTGGTGTATCTAGTACACATATCTGTAATATCAACAGCGGCATACAGACAAGAAGAAAAGTATGAAGCACTAACACACTTGCCCATCACACACTCTCCAGCAGATTATCTGCTCTGCTCCAGAACAAATGAGTAAAGTTTAAGGCCTATAGTGCATGTGTACCATCATTACTAAAAAAGCACAATTACCGAGTTAAAAATGAACAAATTAATAATGAATTAATCACATAAACTTGTATGATTCTTCTTTATGCGAGTGGGTTAATCTAGGAATTCTTATTTATGGGAAAAATAAATATCTTGTATAAATTCAATGTTCTGCTTTTAAGTCTCCAACAAAAGTTGCTTTGTGTACGGGGATATGGAGCCTACCTGTTTGTGTATATTAACACTCAATGTGAGAGTGGTTTGTTATGACAGCTACAAAACCAAGTTGACTTGAACACAAAAAAACACACTTTTTCAATCTGGATCCTTTTTTTACTTTTGGATATTTTAAGAGGCAGATCCGTTTGTTGTCTAACACAGGTTGAATAAACATTAACGATGTGGCCTCATTTTGGTTTACTTTTCTGCACAGGCTCAGACTCCCTTCAACCCCTGAACCTTGACTTTTGACTACACCCGCTCCAACAATGGCACGCCGGTCACAGAGTTCATCAATAGGAGAAAATCCCCTTGACCCAAACTTCCTGCCCCCACACTACCGGGAGGAGTATCGTCTTGCTATTGATGCTCTGATAGAAAATGATGTGCCGGTAAAGATGTGTTGTTTTTTTTTTAATTTAAATTTTTTATCATTACTATTGATTACTATTGTTTTTCTCTTCATAACTAATGTATAAAATACTTACAACACCTCTTCTATGATGCACCACCAGGGCTACTTTGAATTTCTCCAGATGGAAGATGTGGTTGGTTTCCTGGCGCAGCCGGAAATTGAATATATCAAATCCACAGTCCAGGTCCCCAACCAGAACTCCAGCACCCTAGAGCTGACATATCACGAGGGAGATCATGATGTAGAGGGCTCCTCTGACACCTACTGGCCAGTGCAGTCCGACCTGGCTGCACCAGGGCTGGATCTGGGCTGGCCGCTGCCGCAGCACGGCTTCATTGGACCCACCGAGGTTACTACTCTGGTCAACCCATCTGATCCAGACATGCCAAGCATCAAGGAACAGGCTAGGAGACTCATCAAGAATGCACGACAGGTGAGTCAAAGGAAGGGTTGGAGAATAGGTTAATGTGTTTAAACACGCATCTGGTTTCAACGTGTATTTGAGAAAAAAAAAAGGAATTTCAAGAAAAGATTAAAGCATTTCTTTTTCATGAACAAACATAATCAAGTTGTGTAACTCTAAATGATTCATGTGTTTTTTGTACACGTACTATAAAGGGTGGTTGGGTGTGTTCTAGTGTGTCGTATCAATTTGATCTGCACAGTGAGCCATTACCTCCTTGAAAAACAAAATGAAAGAAAAGGTGAGGTAAAGGGCTGCCTGTGATTTGTGTTTAATGGTTACACTATATCATTATCGGTTTAATTGAACTTTTTTTTCACCTCAGGCAGCGGTGGCCCCACTCCCTTTTAGTCAAATTTCTAACAGGTCTTAGGTAAATTAAAAAATATGATTAACAGGAGCGTAGATAACAAATGTGACAAGCAGTCGAACCTGTTGGTGTGATGGATCGTCTCGTATAACTGTCCAACGTTTCTGTTTGCATGCTTATATCTGCGTCTTTGTAGTCTTTTACACTTAGCGTCTCTTGTCCTCAGGCATAAGCGAATATTGTGACATACACTCAGAAGATAGACAACTTTATAATAAAATTAGTCATTAATCATCCGAGATTATCCTTATTCTGGAAAATTATGAATAGATTCAAATATACTGTATTACCAATTTACCATGTTTAGTCAAATTAGCATTTTACATCAGTTATTTTGTTGAATAGTGTTATTTTACATCAATTTTAGGACTTTAAACAGACTTGGTTTTTCTCTGGTCAAAAGCAGTTACATAAAAGAGAAATAATCTTAACTAATCTCTGTTGAGTTATTTAAATAGTGCTATAGATAAATTAGTCTTAACAGCATACTTTTCCCCCACTTTCAAAAGAAACCTTCCCATCAAAGCACCATAAATCACAATGTTCTTTGCATTTATCTTCTTTTGTTGATAAAGACAACAAACCACTGACAGGTCCCTCAAATTATGTAACTGCTGCAGTTTAAAATGATTTATTATTCAGCAAGCCAGCAGCAACAAGACTACAAAATATTTATAAAACTTCAATAACTTGTGCTTCTTGTCCAGGTTATTGCTGTGGTGATGGACATTTTCACAGATGTTGACATTTTTTCCGACCTCTTGGACGCAGCTGCACGCCATGTCCCTGTTTACATCTTACTGGATGAGCAGAACACTCATCACTTTGTGTCCATGGTCATCAATTGCAAAGTCAACCTGGACTTAATTCACGTGAGTTTGAGTCTTCATTACATTTCTTGAAAAGACAGGATTCCCTGCATGGTTTATTCACATTTCATCATTTTTAAAAGTGGTTTATAAGTGTGGATAACATGGTGTAAACGTTGGTTTTATAGATGATGCGAATCAGGACTGTGGCGGGAATAACCTATTACTCCCGGACAGGGGCTTCATTTAAAGGACAGGTTAAAGATTGTTTCCTATTGGCTGACTGCAGGGCTGTACTCAGTGGGAACTACAGGTGAGCCATTTGATGATCTCATTTATTTATCTTGTCACTTATTCTGTCAATGTCAAAACTTTTCACCCTATCATTCTTCTTTATTTACTTTTAGTTTCATGTGGTCCTATGAGAAGATCCACCGCTGCATTGCCCACCTCTTCCTTGGGGAACTGGTCACCACTTTTGATGAGGAGTTTCGAATTCTCTTTGCTCAGTCAGAACCTCTGATCATTGACCCGTCCGGCAGAGCTCTTGCCGTCTCTGAGCCTGGAAGTTATTTAAGCGCCCAGTTTGGTTTGAAGAGGACACAGTCTATGCGCAACCCTGTCGGTTACAGAAGGCAACCTGAGATTCCCTCAGCCTTCCCCTACGGAGACTCTGATCATAACCCTGCACTTCCTTTTCGGAGGAGCGACCCATTTCGTCACACTCTCGAACCAAGCGCAGGAATTACAATTGGGAAGTATTCTCAGCAGCAGTTTCGTCTGCAGCAATCGTTCCTTGAGCAGGGAAGGTCTGTAGTGTCCAGACAGATGGAGATGACATCAAGTGCCTATAAGAGGCACAGCTATGCAGAAGGAACCCAGGAAAACTACACTTCTTCAAGGCAGTTCATGAAGCACAGAGTCATGAACAATCTGGATGAGACAGACTTCCACCGGTAGTTAATCCTTGAATATACATTATTAAGAGTCACCATCTAATGTCATTACATATGTATACATGTCTTAAAATATAACAATACTAATAAAAATAACAATGATTTATAAAAAATAAAAAAACAACAAAAAAATGTTCTGCTTTTTTTCTTTACAGAGAGCAGATGCAAAGCAGCCAATATTACACTGAAGGGCCTGGGCCAGGTTCTGGCCACGGACACTACGACAGGCTTCGAGGCCGCTATCCTCACCTCTCCATCGATCAGCACTCGGACTCGAGCTACCGCTCAGATCCGGAGCCTCTACCTGCAATGTACGGCAGGGACAACTTCTCATCTGAAGATCTGAGAGGACCTGAGGAGCTGCAAGGTCCTCCACTAGCTGGGAGGTATGGAGGAGGATCTGTGCATAAGAGGCCAACCATAGGTCAAGCATATGCCTGCCAGAGGTCACCGACACAGCTTCACCCACCAGAAAAGAAACAGTTACATCCACAATCTGATCTAGACAATGATCAAGATGCAAACTTGAAGCAAGGCATGAGGAGCTGGAGAATCCATTCCTATCTTAGCACTTATGAGGACAGTGGAGAAGAAGGCTTGATTCAACCTATGGGGCCTGATGCATTTGATAATCCTCCACCTTTTCAGCAGCCAACTACCACTGAAAATTCAATTCCACGCTTTGGAGTAAAGGAGCCACCAAACGTTCGCCCCAAACCAGATATCCTGGCCCCCCGGTTTGGAAAACCTAAATTACCCGAGAGAACCGATAGAGACTTTGCCCCTCCAACAACCAAGGACCTGCTTCCTTCTAAAATTGATTTGAGATCTTCTCTTCTGGATAAAAAAGACAGAAAGGTAGAGAAAGAAAAAGAGAGAGAGTCAGAGAGGCGTTCTGATCAGAGTGAAGACATGGAAGTTAAAGAGACACCAGATCTCTTTCTGTCCAGACATGAATCATTTCGGACACGTATTAACCCGCTTCTTCAGCGTAGCTCCCGTCTGCGTTCATCACTTATATTCTCATCTTCCAAGGCAGAGATACACAGCGGCAGCTTAGGTTTAAAAACAGCCACAGAGGAAGATGAGGAGCTAGACTCGGTACGCACCTCATCCATTGTGGCCCAGATTCTCGAAAAGAGGAGATCTATGTCTCGTGAGCCGTTCGAGTGGCGTAAGAAAGCTGAGGAAAAAGACAAAGAGAAAGAGGAAAAAGAGAAGGAGAAACAGCAAGAGAAAAAGGTACAAGTGAAAGATGAGACCAACACAAAAGGAGAAACTCAGAACACTAACAAAGAAGAAACGATAACGCAGTCTGTAGAGAAACCAGAAGTCATAACATCACACAGCATGCATGACCCAGCTAGTCGACTGCAGTATTTCAATGATCTGGCTGCCAAGAGAAAAGCCTCAAAGTTGGAGACAGAATCAGCCCCTAAAGGCCTAGAGCCTGCAGAAAAAAAGCCAGACCTCTCGGACAAACCTCCTCTCAACCCTACGACTGCTGCGAAGACTCCAACTGCAAGTGTCACTTCAGCACAAGCTGAACCAAAGAAGTCAGACATCTCTGCAAAACTGGCAGAGCTCACTCGCAGACCTTCCATAAGCTTATCAAAACCATCAATAATCACTGCCAAGCCTTTTCTGAGTTCCCTGAAGACCTCAGAGACATCACAATCTCATAAAGAAGACAACGCATCAGAGGGTCAAAAGAAAGATATATTCAAGTCTCTAAAGCCTCTGCCCTCACCTAAGATCTTCAAGAAGGATCAGTTGAAGATTAAGGGACTGAATCCTCGTCGCATCTCCTGTGGTGAAGAAATCCTGATCAGAGACGCTACGGATGCAGAAAAGAGCGAAATGAAAAAGACTCGCTCTCAGAGTTCTTCTACTCTGTCACATGGGGAGTCTAAGGAAGGACCGCTAAAGGTTATGGGATCAAATACATCCATCAACACAATTGGTGAGGGGAAGGGTGAAGGTAAGCCGCTGGACTTCCTGAAGAAGCAGACTCAGAGGTTGAAGGGATTCCTGGGACCCAAGGATAAAGAAAAGAAAGGTTCAGGAGAAGACAGGGGCATGAGCACGGTCAAAGAGGTAACCGTTGACTCCAGCAAAAAGCATAGCTCATCAGCTAAAGACACAGGATCCACTGTTGCTGATCAACCCACAACCAACCACAAAACATCAGCTGGGACATCAGTGTCGAGGTACCAGTCCCCGGGAAGTTCTGTTTTGTTTAGCAGCAACCTACGAGATGACACGAAAGTCATTCTGGAGCAAATCTCTGCCAACAGCCAGAAGAACCGTCAGGATCGGGAAGAAACCGGAGGAGGCAGGGATGATGCTGCAGAGAAAGGACTGGAGACACAAAACCCCACAAAAAAGAATCGATTTCTGCGACCGCCAGGCAGCATCCAGGAGAGGGAAGGGTTACTGAAGAGGATAGAGAGTCTGAGGAAGGAGAAGAAGGTCTACAGCCGTTTTGAGGTAGTTGGTGTTAGCAGTATAGATGGGAAAGAGATATAAGCAAAATACTAGTAATCTAAGATGCAAACAAAACAGAACGTTGATTATAAAAATGATCAAATATTTTTATCCTAGTTGAGAAATTGAAATTTTCTTTCTGCTTTCAGTCAATAATTTATTTGTCCTGAAAAGGGAAATAAGTTTTGGAAATGTACATAAAGGAATGTGTTTGGTCTAGTTTTTAATTTATATAATCATATACAGCCTGAAATGATGATGTTTGTACGACAAAAACAAAGTACAGTTTGGTGGACAAGCTAATGTTTACTGCTTTACACGTACAGTAGAAGTTTATCAGAACTATAATGCATCAATGTTAGAGATAACGCTGTAATTTAAGGTATAAACAGTTCTGATGAAGTTGACTCATTAAGCTAAGTAGAACATTACTCATGCATTACAAGAATGACAGCACAGAGGAGGAGGAGGAAAAAGGGACATACTTCATTTCACTGTTGTCCCTGTTGCTCTGTTAACAGATGGGGAATAGCCTGGCATAACCAAAGATGGAGGAGCGACCTTTATATGGAAACTATTTATGCAAGATGACCAAAAACATCCATTGCCAACATGTGCCAACAACACTCAGTCACTCCTCAAAGTTCCTCTGGTGCCCAACTTTGTTGCCTTTTCTGGATTTTACACAAGATGTAATAAAACTTAAGTAGACATTTAAAATGCTGAAAATGAACTTAAGTCACTGAGTTTGGAATGTGCCTCAATGCCAAAAGCTGGTACTATTTTTTCCTTACATGGTGACTGGGAGGTGAGTGACGCTGCTTGCACACTGGCTGCATGGGCTAATGTTTCACCAAACAGAAAAAGGTAGGGTGATTCACCAATAACTAAGCTTGTACGAACGTGACTGAGGGACTTTAAGGGGATGAAAACACAGAGAGCACAAGTTGCACCTAAGGGAAAAACCGATGCATGCCAGTAAAACAAGATACACAACACGTCAGTGTTTGTAAGTGTTTAGTGATGTGTGTCTCTGCAGGAGTCTTTGTGGCTGACACTTTGAAACTGAATGAGAGAAAATGTGCTTGTTGTTTCACCATGTGCCAATGGCCTGTCAAGGATCTTATTCAAACTAAGGCATTAATATTGTACCCACCCTCAAAAAAAACATGCAGATATGCAGAATGGAGTGATATGAAGAGCAAATGAAAGGCTGAAACAAAGTAGAAGTATGTGAAATTATTGAAAGTGTGTAAATATTTGTCTTAAAGCAGAATAGTTTTGATTAAAAGCCGAGGCTGTTGTGAACTTTTTATAGAGCACGTGACTTTCTGTCAAGCTGGGTACCCGTTTCTCAGGGCTGAAGATGTCAAATAACCAATCATGGAGGGGTTGTAAAGGTTTTCATGGTCACAGGAGTTGAGTAATCAAGTGTGTGCTAGTTTTATTTTCTGTAATTTAAATAAAAATGGAAAGCATCTACAGTTGCCTTGAGTCGCAATGAAAATATTTAGGCTGAACAAACCCATTTCTCTTTGTTTTCCAAAGGCATTACCTCTAAATGAGGAAGAAAAAAAGGTTGGGCAGTGCTGGAGCCTCGCCACGCCACCTTACATAACTCACTTAACTCCTGAAACCTATGCCCTGAGCGACTTATAACTCTTCTGCTGGCATGAAATCACGATAAAAAATCTGATTCATATGCTTTTACAGCTCCACAGGGCATCAAACTCCTCAGTGTTCAGAACAAAATGAAAGAGTGCATTTATTCCTGAGGAACACTTGGAAGTTTACACTGTTTTCGATACAGAATCTTGTTGTAAATACTTATTAATAAAGGGGGCTTGTTTATAACTTAATTAATAAATTCCATTATGATGACCTTTAACGGAGAGTAAATGTGTTTTTATTTTTGATTCATGTGAGTTTGCAGTTTTAACTGGTTTTAGCACAAATCAGTTGCACAGGGCCATTGTCTACTCTGTTTTTAAACGTCAAATAGTATTGCACATGTTTACATGAAGAGAATTTTATTAAATATTTTTACAAAGGAATTTGAGTATGAATTTGTGCATATATATATTAGCAGGTGTGTTTCAGTGAATTGTAGTATTTTAAATGACAGGCAACAATTCAACAATTCAAAACTTTGTAATATCACCGTATATATATATATATATGTAAATATATATATATATGTAAATATATATATATATGTATATATATATATATATATATATATATATATATATATATATA
>JAOXYM010000018.1:14448072-14458925 GCA_028567055.1 Leptatherina wallacei
TATATATATATTAACACTTACATCAAAAGAAAATGGAAACTACTGCTGTCATTACTCTCTGGAAAACACCAGTTCAAGAATGTAAAATATTTCTGGTTTCATGCTGAAATCAACCTGAACTATTCCAGCAACAAGCTAGATTATAAATACAAACTGATTACACACAGAAAAAAAAGACAAATATGACAACTTCAAATACTCGGGAACAAAAAAACAACCCAAAGATACTGGACTAAACAGTTTGGTAAGCAAACATCTCAGTTTATGTCAATTGTGTGAACAGACTAATTGTGACAGAGGCTCCTGCAGCTGTCAGGCACAAAATCTTCCAACTAACCAGAAGGATCAGTGAGAATGCAGGTTTATTCCTTTGGAGTCTGTGTAGTTGTGATATCCAGCTGCAGCGGTTTCTTCACATTTTCTAGTTCCTCATCAAATATGTGTAGCTGAGCCAACTTCACTTGTTCTTTCAGAAGCACAGAACAAATCCAGATCAATGAGTTGGAAATTTATCTATACATGTATAAACAAAATATTCAAGTGGATCCATATTTACAAAAAAAATAAAATAACATGGACACTTACCAGCTGCTAGCAGCTGACTTTTTGTATTTTTAGCACACTCCAATTCATCTGGGAGTCTCTGGGGAGCCTAAGTAATCATTTTAAAGACAATAATTGACAGGAAAATTGATCTCTTTCCATTTTAAAATTTATGCAAAGATAGATACGGTAAATAAAGGAGAGTAACTTTTTAAATAAATTAAAAAAGCTTACAAAGACAGAGTGTAGCTTCTTGTGCTGCTCTATCAGTTGCTGAAGTTGGTTCTCAAATTTCATCCTGTTGGAACAAAAGTTGACTTTTGTAACTTGGTATGACATTAATATTTTATTAATTATCATTATTTTTAATGCAACTGATTATCACACTGTCAAAACGTACCGTTGCTTCCTATGTTTAAGCTTGAGTTCCTGGATTTCACATTTGTATTTTTCCAGAAGTTCCTCGCTCGTCTTGTTCTGCTTCAACTGTCTACAAAACACACATGCTTCATTGCTCAGCTCAACATATACACATTATTATCAGACACCACATTACTTAGCTTAGTGTTGTTGATTAATGTCTGTATGTGCCAGTAAATAGAAATACGTAGTTACAAGATTAGATCATGAAACAGTACTTTTAAGTTTTACAATTACAGAAAAATTTCAGAACAAGCCCAAATTTTCTGTTTCTTTTAATCGAAGAGTTCAAGACCAGCTGATATCTTTAAATTGCGTAAAGGTGATAAATAAAAACAAAAATCCTGAAATATGGAACAGTTACTTTTAATCCTCTATTTCCATAAAGTAAAATTTTCTAGTACAGTTCTTTAGAATTTGTACATCAAAGAGATGAGAAAATGCCAAGCAATAAAGTAAGCCAGACTGTTTAGACAGGGTCTCATCCCACAGCAATATACTGACCCAAAACATCAAATGAAAAAACTCCAGACCTGCTGAACTGGTTATGGCAAGAAAATCTCTTAATTGGTGAGACATAGCCATCTAGTGTTGGAAACCATGAACACATGTTTATGGGTATGACATCAGGAAAAACACTTGTAATAAGCAACCTCTTCATGGGTGAAGACAAAAAAAACCCTGTAGTTTTCTTTTTGAGGCTTACCTGGCAGAGTCCTGCTCAGACTCTTCCCAATGGAGCTGCAGCTTTCTCCACAACTCTGACAAAAGACATCACGGTACCCATACTCATCAGCATAGTCAGACTATTTTCCAATCCGAACAATATATTAACAATAACGATGTAAACATGTTTCCTGATGAAAGAAAAAAAAACTTTAACACTGCAGGGCATCATGCTAACTAAGTCATGCTTTAGTCGTGTATACCTTCTTTTTCTTTATAAATTCCCTCCAGTCGGCAAGCTTCAGCTTGTACTGCATAAACAATAATGTTTATAAGGTTAAATGAACTTAAAATAAGGTACACAACTCGTTATATCAATGCTTGCTTAAAGCATAACTTATTTTGCTTACTTAAACAAGACTATAACATCATGTGCATTTAGCATTTTAACTAATATAAGCTACGGATACACCAAAGATTTAGTGAATGCACATGGATCAAATAAAATTGTCATTAAATAACTTAATCTCTTACAGGTTGACAGTTCCTCTTCCAAAGTATCATGGACAGACTTGACCTCTTTGATATCATTTGTCAGAGTCCTTACACCTTGACATTTTAGACAGAACAACGTCAATTAAAACACATTTACATTTTCTGTGATTAGTACAATGACATTTCTATTACAATGAAGTCAGAATGGGTCTTAAAGGGTGTTGCTGTTCCCTTAAAGACGGAGATAATAATCATATCTCATTATATCCCATTCATCATGTGCTGCAACTCCACGGATGGAGTAACAGGTAAGGATGTACCTCACTGAAGATGATGAAAGCATATAGTTGGTAACCTTATATACCTAACACACGACTATCTTGTTCGCGGTTTTAATTTCTTTACGTTAACAAAAAATTTTTTTCGTTTACCATACGCTTACGCGTCTAAACTCCAATCAACAACTGGTTTGTTGTCAAATTCTTTTGTTCTATTGACAATTATTTACTCTAAAGTGATACGGAAATATATGTTCATTAGCATATCCTGGCGAAACAAGCGTTCCTATTGGTGCACATATCAAAAAGCTTTTAGAGCTAAGATTAGACCTTCAGTTTCAAATGAACTCTTGTTTTCTAAGTGTTTAAGTTTTCAACATACTTCAAGAGTCACAATCATTGCCGTAACAATAGATTTTGAGCAAAAAAAGACACAAAAATGCGAGCGTGATTAACATGCGGAAGCGGAAATTATATCGTGACAAAGAATAAACAGCTTTGAAGATGACTCACATCTTGATCAGACTACGCCGCAACAACTGTACGCATGCGCATGATTTGGGAGCAAGTCCATGCGAAAACGGAAGCACGTGACAATTACTTCTCCTATTTCTCTCATCTTCTTTGATCAATACAATGTACAAAATCTTTTAAAATATAAAGTAAACACCGAGCCAAAGTAAATATGCGCGTGGATAATATACTTTTAAAATCAAATATATTCCTTGTAGAGCTAAAAGATGTTACCATTGAGTTTAAACAGTGGCGTACTTTTGCTTTATCTCCTTTTAACCAAACTTTCTCTAAAATAATCCACAACTGATAGCAATTTAATATAAGACACTAAAAAAGTGAAATAGAGTACCTTTCCTTTTTTAATTTGCTATTAACTTCTTGGAACATTAGGTGTGGTGGAGTGGAAAATAGGAATACAGAAAGATTTAGGCTATTTATGAGAAATTCTGCCTGGTTTCTCCTTTACTACCTTTTCCCAATAAGATAAATAGATACCTTGTTGCAGCCTCCTGAGCTTGCCCATCAGCTGTTCAACTTGGAGCTCCCGCATTTCTCCATCTGATACAGCAGTTAATGAAACATCAACTTTAAAATAAAAAAAAATTGATTTGTTTGTCTTCCATCTTCCATCCAACTGGTTTACCTTCTTTCGGCGCTCTGACATTAATCATCTCCTCAAAGCTGAATCCTGTTATTATACCAAAGGAAATGTTGGTTAGGTGGAAAAAACGTCCGTTTTACCGTTTTTCTCTAAATAAAAAGTTCTAACGAGTGTCTATGGCAGCAGCTAGCTAGCTTCACCTTATGTTACTAATATTGGCCAAATAATTCAAATGTGAGTGGATTTAAGTAAGCTTATGAACTTTCTGTACATTTTAAGCTGTGTCGTTGACTTTCTTTACAAGGTACTAAAATACACAAGTTATATGCTTACCTTTATGAAATGGGACCATATGTAAACTACACTTGTAACAGAGCCGTTATACGTTAGCTTCTGTTAGCTAACTTATGATTTCTCATTAACTTAATAATTTCTAAAAAATTAATTCAGGCTCTGTTTAATTCAAGTTGCCACGAAAACCCAAAAGTTACTGAACATTTGTCTTCAGTTACAATGCAACTACGGCGAATCCCTCCCTCCTTTTTTATTTATTTACACCGTCTTACCTCCGAGTACGTCCATGGTTCTCTGTATGTCTATGATATGACCACTTCAGCTCCTCCAAGCTCCTCACAAGATTCCACTGAACTTGAAGGCCAAAAGCAAATCATTGGATGGACACATGAAGCAGTTGTAACCCCTCTTTCTTTTACATCTAATGTTACTTTTTGTTTCTCTCAGTCATTTCTGAGATTTATTTAGTGTCGCATTTGTCGTTTTTCTCCCCCCTCCCCTTAAAAGTTAATTTCGTATGTTTTTTTTTTGTTGGCCCAATTAGCTCATTTGATCTTTTTGCTGTTTTGTCTCTGTTGTAATTTAATGGCTTCTGATGTAAACTTATATCTATTTTTGATATCACTGTAGATATTTACTTTTGGCATATATTTTACATTTTTGGAATAAACATCTACAGCTTTTTGCACAACTTCACCTGCTTCTAAGGTGCATGGAGAGGTAAAAAGATTGGGTGTTTTCAAATGAATCACCCTAATTAAAGCCACATGCTTTTTACTTAAGTTTGAAATAAAAAAAAACCCTCATAATACATGGGTTGATAATGTATTAGAGCGCTATTATACTATATAGGACAAGACACCTAGCCTGAAAGAGATTATTTATGTATTTTATTTAATTTTAAATCTTTCTATGGTATCAATTAAGTAATTTTTTTGATGTTGAGAGTTATTTGGTTTTAATTTAGGCCATTCTCCCATTTTTTACCCTTAACCTTTCAGGAGAATACATGGAGAAAGCCTGCCCAGGTACAGGGATGAAACCGATATTCCAAAATTTGAACCAGGAATCTAAGTTTTTTTTTGTTTTTTAAAGAAACCTTCTCAGGTTTCTTTGAGAAGGTATTCAGTAAAAGAATATTGAATATTTTTTCTCCAGCTGAAATGTCAATTAATACCCAAAGTTCAACACTTTTACATTAGAGTTTTAATGAAAAGCAAACAGCTGTGTAGAGGAATTCAATTCAACTTCAACTTGATGCAAATATACAATGCAAAAAACAAACCAACAAAGCCCAAACTTTATCTATACACATCAAACCAGTACGGTGTCCTATGTACATTTACATATTAGTTGGATACAAACACAATAGGAAAAAAAATCTAACAGGGCTGCCAAACAACAGTCTTCTTAAAACAAAAACAGCTGTACTGTGCACCTTATCAGCACATGCAAATGGAGTCATGCAAGGGGTGTAAATAAATAAAATTGGAGTGTAAACATATTCCTGTTAAATACACCCTTCAACTTTTGTGTTTGCATGTCAAAGTTTTTTGGCTATTAGTGCATTATGGTTCTTTTTTATTTTTTTTTTAACTTGTACCAGACTGCTGATGTTTTATCAAATTGGCAATAAACTTCCACAAATTGTACAATGTTCTTGTTCTACTCAATTCCACTGCCTCCAATGCAGCCCTGTTATCTATATCAAGTTTAAACAGACACCTTCTATGTTCCTTCAGTTTACTTCATTGTTTTAGAGGGATCAGCTTATACATGTGGCCAGCAATATTAATTGGAATCAGACAAAATAAATACAATTTTAACTTCACATTAATGACCACATAAAAGGGAAATAGTGACAACAAAAAAAGACCCAACAAAAATTTCAAGAATATCTGCAAATACACAATCGACTTAAGAACAAAATATTAAACCTTTTTGAAAGAAATTCTGTAAGAATATACTGTTTATAAATATTTATGTTCATGTTACATGTCATAAACATCCAATGGTACTATTCATTCTTCTGCCATGAAAACATTTTTGTTTATCAGAGCACATTTTCCCCAAAAAGCAGCACAATCATACGAATCGCTCCAGCATACCATCAGAGGTAGAAATGGGGGGGGGAGGGATACTGGCATCATATACAGTAAAATACTCAACTATTTACAGCTGTGACAAGCAAGCGAGAGGTTTCCCTCAGGTAGACCTAGAGAATCCTACCACATCTTCAGTGTTTCTGATTTAGCCATGCACAGTTAGTTCACACACCAGCAGGCTGGAAGGAGAGACAAGTTTGAAAAAAAAAAAAAAAAAAAACAGATCTGAAGGAGGAAGGTATCTCCAACACCAACTTCAGGCAAAGCTGGTTTTGCATCAATAGTAAGTTTAATTTTCCCAACTATTTCTCGTTTAATCTCTGTAACATGGCAATACTGAGTGTCAAGCCCCCCCCACACAGCATAATATGATTTGTTTGTAAGTGCCGAGCCAAGATGGAAGTTGTGGACTTGGTGATGTAGACACAACCATCTGTGTTAGTAGAAGCAGAGGCAAGTTAGAGCAAGCAGAGTAGTCAAAATTGAGGACAAATAATTTTGATCAGCCATTAATGGCAAGATTTGGATTGGAGTAAATAAATAGTGCCCCCTCTCAGCAACATTTTATGAAATGCTGCATCTAATCCACAGCATCAACATGTGCTTAAAAAAAAACAGAGCTTTGTGTGTGAGATAGGAGAGGTAACAAGGGGAAAAAGGACATGTTGCAACATTTTAAAATAAAAGGAGCCGTTCTCTATCTCCCCGTTGTTCTCCTGAAGGGGCAGCCTCAGTCACGGGAGCGAGCCACAATAGCCAGGATGTAAAGGAAAATGTTGATGATGTCAGTGTAGAGGTTGAGGGCAGCAAAGATGTACTCCTCTGGACTCAGAGACAGCTTCTTGTTTCCCAAAAGAAGTTGGGTGTCAACAGCTAAAAACTGCAGAGCAAAGGTGTAATTAGTGATTACGAAGGCTTCATACACCTGGAATCTAAGATGATTAACATAAAAACACAAAATAATTGTGGTCAATTTAACAGGGTAGTCAATAAGGAAAATAGGCTTTCACATTAGGCATTTGATGAAAATATTTGACCTCGCTCAAATCACTTCGTTAATCATTTTACTCTGATAAAATGAGAACGAAACATTTATCAAAATATGATATACAGGTGCAAAACACTTACGCAGGTGAAGAGCAGGGCCCCCATGGAGGCATAGACGATGTGCAGGATCTTGTGGCGAATGAAGATGCAGAGAAAGGAGAAGAGCACTAACACAATCAGGCACACAAAGAGCACTCCACGACAGGAGGTGAAGTCATACTTGCTCTGTGATAAAGAGAGAGAAAAAGAAAACAAGATTTAGAGGGATAAAATGTGCCTGTAAACATTTGAATAATAAATCAGCTGTTTTTGCATGCTCACCTGCAGAGAGAAGAGGACGACAGTGAAGCAGACGACTGCAGTGATGCCCACAGCTATGATGACAGTTTCTGTGTCATAGAAGCTGGCGATCATGCCCACCATGTAGGAGAGGCTCAAAGTCAGGATGGACTGCAAGACAGAAAAAGAGTTTCAGATTCAACTAAAGAAGTTGCAGCACCCTCTTAAAGACCAGGTTCATAGTTCCTCCTGTCTGCTGAAAAGCTATTGCAGAATTTTGAGAATGAAAAAGTGTTTTCAGTTTATTTAGCATGTTTTGTCTAACAGTTGCTTATTTTTGTGCAGATGAATATGGAAGACACTATATATGGGCCACGAATCAAATATTTAAGCATGCTCTTACCAGAGCAACCAAATTCCAGGGGTGCTTGCGGCGGAAGTCTCCGCAGCAGCTAAGGACGATCAGAGACACAAAGAAGACTGCATAGGACACGTAGTATGTCCACGGATTACGACGCACAAAGATCTTGGCATCATCGACAAAGGTGAAGACGGCAACGAAGGAGAAAGTGATCGTCAGCTGCACTGTGAGAACCATGAAGACCTGATGGAAATGAAACAGAATGAAGGATATTTAGAGATTGAGAAAATCATGTTTTGGTAGTACTGCACTAGGATGAGTAACAGTACATAAAATAATCTAGTTCTCCTTTTATCACCTGTCTGAACTATTTCACCTATTTAACACAGATGAACCTACTTTTCTGATAAAGGCTTGTCGGATGCTCTTGTCCTCAAAGCCAGAGTTGGTAAATTCTTCATTGTCATAGTAAGATGGAGGCCCATCACTGTGGTAACCAGGGCTCCCAGTAGGTGCTCCTGAAAAAAAATGATAGGATGAGAATTAACTCCTTAGAACTGATGGTCTTAAAGTTGCTCCCGACGTTGGCGTGACGGCACTCCTGTTGGTCTTAAAGGGTTTAACAAAGCAGCTGGAAAGACAGACAGTGTACTGAAAATGTTGTTTTGATTGCAGTATTGATAACCATTGATTGTGTGTTCCACTAAAATGACCCAAGTAATGAGCTTTACTGTTGACAGGGCTGAAAAAATATGCAGTCACAGTGTAGAAATTCCTTAAATGAGAAAAGAACATGGAAACCTTTCATGCAAAAATTGGGCAATGACAACTTTGAAGCCCCCCTTTGGGCTTGTTGTGCTCTACAACTCCAGTCCATGAATGTTTTACCTCTGTGGAACAGTATTACAATAAGGACAGAATAGCTAAGAAAAAAAGAAAGCCATTCCTAAATGTCTCAGGTATCACATTTAAATCACTCACCCATGGGGTCACCAGGATAGCCTGGCTGTCCGGGTCCTTGCTGATAAGGGCCCTCAGGGTAGGGTCCCTGTGGATAGGGCATCTGAGGGTATGGCATCTGAGGATAGGGACCAGGGGCGAAACCTGGACCTGCTTGGGGGAAACCTGGCTGTCCATAAGCACCTGCAGGTGGATATGGGCCCCCAGGACCTTGGCTGTAGTTGGGAGGGGGCATGCCAAAACCTGGCTGTGGGGGGCCGTAGGCGTTGTTTTCACCCATAATGGGGTATCCACTTTTGTCCTGGGACATGGTGTGGAAGAATGCTCACCGCTGCAACGATCTATTAAAGGAAGCAGAATTGACTAATAATTACTCTGCTTGACAATCTGTATTCAACTCTGATTTTCATGAAACACATTAAAACAGTTGATATCAAAGTTTTGCACGGGACATATTTGTACAACTTCATTGTGAGTCTTCCATCTTAACCTTACCAGAAAGAAGCAGGCACAAAATAATTACAGCACAGCATCTAGGCCAAACTGGCAAAGGCACAAGCACTGCATCTGCCTGATTAAAATGTGACAGGCAATCAAACAATGCAGCACGACCAAAGGACAGAGACTAAGCAGAGAAAAAGGATGTTCTCTGTCTGTTTTCACAAAAATACATCTAAACGAACATTATACAGCTGTCTTTTTCTATTAGGATTATGCTAAAATGAATAGTTGATCAATTTCTTCATGACACTTTAAATCATTCATCTATAAAAATGGACATCAATTACTAATATAACTCATTCTCAATAATATATTTTAAAAAATCAACTATGTTGCTTCTCTGTACCCATAAACATCTAGGGCACATCTGTCTGTCCTGGACAGGAGATTCCTTTAGTTTCTCTAGTTAGGCTTCTGTTTCACCCCTCAGTTGGAATACTTTATTTCTTCTGATGAAACATGTTCTCCTTAAGCACTGATGAGAATCTAAGCCAACATTCAGTTGCTCTTCTTGGAGCTTTTTCACAACTACAAGTGTTTTAAGGGGAGTTAACCTTAGCTAAGATGCCATCCACTGCACAGACTGCATTAAATACATGAGAATAAGCAAGTGTTTTAAAAAAAAACAGCTTAAAATATTTTAAATCAATGTATAATTGTTTTCCTACCAAATAAAGTCAGGATTAAAAAGTGTACATAAGTACTTGATATTAATGATGACATTTCTTATTAATATAAAAGTGGAAACAAAAAGAAAACTTAAAGAGTGCACCTCGCTCTCCTTTAAAAAAAAAAAGTGACTCAAATCCACAACAAAATTTTTAAAAACTTTTCCAAATCTAATGTTCTGCCTGTTCAATAATCTTATGAAATTAAATTTGCTATGAATTTGAGAACGTACATTCTTTGTGAGTGAATCTGATCTTGTGGATATTAACACTGCAGGCGATCACTAGCAACATGACGCTGTCAATCTCACTTTATTGACAATACTGGTGTCATTAACATGGCATGTAAAGTGAGGGAGGGAGTGGAAAAGTGAGCTATAGAGAAAACACACACAGTTCACAGAATTGCTGGTAGACTAAATATGGATGCAAATGAATCCATTCAGACCAGCTGCAAATTATGCCTAAATTCTGCTTTCAGACCAGGTGTGATGCTTGCATGTTTTTATGTTTGAGGCCTGATGCAACATGATCATCACCTAAAGTTTTTCCAACATTTCAAAGACAACATCAAAAACTGATATACTTATGAACAAGACGAGTATTTCACGATGAAAGCCAAAATGTTTATTGTCAACTCAATTTTATGTAATGTCCAGTATTGCAATATCCCTGTCCCCACTCCACCAGGCCCAAACACATCCCATCTAAACAGGTTTTTTGTTCCATTTGCATTTCAGTCAATATCATGAATGAAACATCCACAAACACATATCTGTAAGAAAACCAAAATCTTTCTGCAACAGAAGCCAAATTTGAATAAGTGCTTCCAAACACGCTGTGCAGTTTTGATATAAAAAGCCTGCAGTCCCCAATGGAAAACTTCCGAGAAGGAAGGAAGCCAAAAGCCACTGAGCTAACTGCTGACTGCTTAAAAGAAGACCTGAGTGGCTATACTGTGGTACACAGGCCTGTGCTATTTACCCAATACAGACAGACGCATACACATGTACATCTACACACATGTACGTGTGTATACATGTACACACACGCACACACACACACACACACACACACACACACACACACACACACACACACACACACACACACACACAC
>JAOXYM010000018.1:14459025-14477652 GCA_028567055.1 Leptatherina wallacei
CACACACACACACACACACACACACACACACACACACACACACACACACACACACACACACACACACACACAGCTGTTATAGTCTATAGAGATGTAAACACACCCTCTATATTCACATAGGAGCAAAAAAACCCATGTTTACTGTTGGTGCTTCTTCCCCTCCCTTTCAGACTAACTGAATTAACAGTGAGAGTTATGCAACTCTGCTCCATTTCAGTCTGGCAACACATTTGGACTTCAGTGTGTGTCCTGATGATTCCTGTCTGTGCACCACCAGGACAGTGCAGTGAGACACTGCAGACAAGCATGCTGGCAGCTCTTCATGCTGACATTCTCCATTACGATCACAACAGATTAAAATCATTATCTAAGAAGCCAAATCCCTCCCTGGAAAACAATGGTTGGGTGAGGCGGAAACATTTTTATTACCGTGAATTTCTTGGAGAATCTATTCATGGTTAGCTGTAGCCAATATTGGTTGACATAACGTAGGTTGCTTTCTCTGTATGGAGCAGATCCAAATTGCTGTATAATAGCCAGGGTTTTCCTTTTCTTTCCCCTTTCTTATGCCACACAAGAGAGAACTTACACATGTACAACCCAAGAGTCCTTAAGTAATTATGTGATGCACAGTGTACAGAAAGCATGTGTACTTTTTATGAAGAGCAGATCACAAGTTTGCAGCTCAGGAGTTGATGATTAGAACTGGGTGTCAAAGTTACACAATGAAATGAAATGAATGAAATGAAATGAAAATACTTTATTGGGACAAAGGTATCACAAAGGTGATATAAAATAAAAACTGTGCCATAAGTCTCAAAATTACTTTTATTAGTGATAAATTTCAATTTGCCCATACTATTCCTCTTTCTTCCATTGTTTTGATATGCAACATGTCAGTCTTTAAGTGCAAGGTAGTGTAAATGGCTTCTTTTGTCCAACTGTTTCTTGCATCTGGTTCTTGCTTATTATCTAAGTGGTGATGTCACTCTATGTATATCAACTTATGACCTGATAGCTTATCTATCATTCTATGTGCTGGGCTGAAGGACACACAGACATAGTTCAGGACATAATCAAGTATTACACGACTAATGCTCAAAACCTCAAATAAATTTAGATTTCTGACAAAGTCAAGTAAAAAAAAAAAAAAGTTGAAACACAAAAACTATCTAGGAAATATTTGGAGTTTTTGCATAAAACGAATAAACAATAAGTCTTACCTCTACTTTGTGCTTCACTATTACATATTGAGAACTTCAGTGACTACTAAAACGACCTTATATTCATTTGCTGTAAATTAATAATTTGTCTTTTTAAACAACAAAACATGATTCAACATTTGCATAAAAAAGCCAAGAATGTTGGGGGAAAAAAATCATGCTTCACAGACATTACTTAACAACGTCAGTGTTTTTTTAGAGCTGAAATCACATGTTCATAACTTTTTATCTGTGTATGATGGATTAACTTGCATAAGCCAAAGTACAACCAACACACTGTGCAAACAATGGGAGACCATCATAAATGTGTTTAAAGCTACAACAACTACATCAGTGCAACTACATCGTTCTCCTCTAATGTTTTCACAACAGAACATTTTTCCATGTGGGATCCAGACTCTTCTATGAAACGGCAATCATTATAAAAGCAACTTCAGTTATAAAAAGTTTAAAAAAATTAAAAAAAAGAGAAGAAAATATGAGTATGATATCAAATATAGACAAGTAAACCAAGAATAGCTCAACTGAGGGTATTAAAAGTTTGTGCCCTCTCCATCTGTCACCCAATTCAACTCAACAAAACCACATTACTTTCACTTCCATGACTCAGATGCCTTTTTTTTTTTTAGAGTAAGTTTCAGACAAGGTTCATACACCTTTACAAGTATTATGTGAGATTTCAAATCCTCTTAGGGGAGACGCCCCAACGCTGGGGATAAAAACAGTACCACTATCCCTGACCTCTGCCGATAGCTATCGCTAGTGGAATTAGGTTAAAGGGAGGGATTCAGTCAGTAAGTCAGAGAGCCTGGTTAACACAATTAGGCGAGCAAACCTATGCACAACATTCTACGTGCATGCCTGAGCGACGCCAGAAAATGCAAAAACAAAACGGGAGATGCAACAAAAGGCAGTGGGGCCAATATGGAGGTCAGCAAGTTGCAATATAGACAGGTTTCTGTGTACCGTCATGTGCACAACCAGAAAGCTGTGCTCATCCCAGTTTATTTGGCAGAGCCATGTTCTGAGATGACAGGGCATTTAATTTAGCGGATCACCTTAAAAGATGGAGGCAAAGTCCAAGGAGATCACAATCCCAGGGAATCACAAGAATACTGAGGTCCAGAGTCCCAAAAGCAACAAAGTCTCTGTAGTGCTAACTGTGTCTCTAGATGCAAAACTCTGATCCTGAGTCATAATGCTGATCTCTTAAAACTACAGAGCATATAAATATAAATATAAATAAATATAAATATGTATCTAAGGATTTGCAGACATGTAGATTATCTTTAAAACACAGAATGATGTTGATGCCTACAATGGACAATGTGTCATACATTGAAAAAAATGCAATCAAAAGTTTTGCACAGTAATTTATAAAAGCTACACACCAACAAAATCAACATGTGGGGCAGATTTAAAAGAAACACAAAAGATAAATAAAACAATGAAAAGGCTGTTTCGTGATCACATGATAACTGAGCTACTCCTGTGGGAAAAGAAAAAGAAAACGTGCTTTTTCTCACACATATTGCACCAAGCACAGAGCAGACTAAAGCTGACATAAACTCCTAAAACCGCTTGGTGTACTATGATCAAATTCATTGCCCCAATGATAAACAGTCAGTTGGACCACATAGCGGGGAGGTCCTTCTTCAGTTGTGTTTCGACTTTATCAGACAGTCAATGCAGCAGACAGGAAAGAAAGATACTGTCATCAGACACGCTGTGTCAGCAGCAGCTCTGACCGTGTCAAACCTGCAGACACCCAGCCTTACATCAGATGGCCGTACTTTAGGAAGGTTAACACGGTAACACTAAAAATCTACAGTGCCATGCTCCAATGTTCTTTCAGCAATGAAAAATTGATGCATTTAATCAAGACAACTTCATGATATACTTCAAACTTTGTTGTCTTTGCTTATTTTCCTGAATGTTTTCTCTCACTGTAAAAACCTGAAGGCAAGCTTTGTTTTCACATTAAGATAACATGATTTTGAATGTCATGAAAGACAGAGATTGAAATACAGAAAAGGAATTTTATTAAAACTTGAAAAAGAGTCCTGATGCATTTTTCTCTCTCAATGGGCAATAATACAAAATTGTAGCATAAAGCTATGACATATACGTAAGCAGTTGCCATTAACAAGTGGCAAATTTGGCAAGGCAAATGAATTTATATTGGGTTACCTTACCAACCAAAACCTAAACATAATAAACACAAACTTATCCAATACATCCCAGGTATAATTATTGTTGTTGCAAATGAGAATTAGTTCTCAACTTACTGAGCTGGTCAACAAAGGCATTTAAAGACACTTAATTTCTATCGAAACTGAATAATCTCACACTTATTTCGAGCAAGTTAGTTTACAGTTGAGGTAGAAGACACTTATTTGCCCCACATGACATTAGGTCATGGTCTGGTAATGGACCATAGATGATGAAATCAAAATATTCCTTTAGCTTCACTTATCATAAGGCAGCAAGACTCAATTACAAGAGCTAATGTCATCAACAAGTTTCACAGTATACTAAAACAAAGTGTACCCAGGAATCTGTTGGATGGATAAAAAGAGAAAAATGCCAAAGAGTGAGGGACACATTTTGGCATTTGGAGATGGCACATACACTTCAAGTGTAGGATAATGGTAAAAGTTGAGAAATCAAAACCTACAAATGTTGAAAGAACATAAAGGCTAAAAAGAAATTAATATTTTGCATGTAAATTTGTTAAAACAAGATAATCCCTTTATTTGGCACTCACTGAAATACGTGAGTGGGCTTTAAAAACAACAGCAAACTTAACACCGTCAGTTCAACTTCTGGAGACAATTATATCCATAATACACCTTCAATATCTCCTTCAATATACTGTATATGGGACATACTTAAAGATATTAATAATTAATGTGGCAGACTGCAAAATGTCAGAAAAGGGTAAATAAATTAAGCTAATAAAATAGTCAAAGTAAAAAAAAAAAACAGTTATGAGTAATTATTTAGGCCTATATATGTAGGCCTACCAATATCATGGCTTAAATTTGTGATCAAACTATTTAAGTCCCTCAAACCCTTCAACAGAAGTGCTTATAAACAAATAATTACACTTC
The DNA here is from genome assembly GCA_028567055.1 of Leptatherina wallacei. NCBI lineage: Eukaryota > Metazoa > Chordata > Actinopteri > Atheriniformes > Atherinidae > Leptatherina > Leptatherina wallacei. The sequence goes on from JAOXYM010000018.1 coordinate 14,463,362, forward strand.
TAACATTAAAGGAACCGTCTGATGTTTGTAAATGACTTGTTAAGATATCGAAAGCACCACTGATAATAATTTTATGTAGTGTAAAGCGACTTGAAATACAAGAATATTACAATAAAAACAGTCTACTGGGCTAAAGATAAATACGACAAAGCTTATGCCTTCTTTGGTGGCTGTGAGCAACTGAAACCAAAACAGAAACACGGACACAGCAGCAATGCTGCACCTGCAAAAGACGCATCTTTATGTAGGCCTCAACAGCGCACATTAATGCGCCACTGCTATTGGTATGTTAAAGTATATTCAGAAATGTGACTGCCAAGATGAGCAGAGGGCAATTCGTGTAGACACACTGTTAGAGATTGGGTCACAGCAAAGCTCGCCGTGATTAAGCCATTTTCATTTTTTTGTTTGCCCTTTTTTTATTTTTTTTTTAGAGGGGTTGACCACACACCGCGCCGCGCCCCCCACCATGTTTGTTGTGGTGTCAGCTGTCTTTACAGCCTAAAAGCCAATCTTTGCTGCTGTTTCCAAATATTCACAGCGATGATATTACAGTTGTAAGAATGTAGGCCAACTGCTTTATAATCTGCGGACGTTACACGACAGTCGCGAACGGACTGAATGCAAACGTTTCCCCCACAAAAGCGCTGGTCGGGCTACTAGCATGTTTACTAGCAATACAATTTTTATGTTTTAAAACACATGGACTAGACGCAAAAGCGTAATCTGAACGATCCGTAACACCCTTACCTTAAACGTGTTTATTTCGGAGCAGGCGCCGACATGAACTACTTCTTCTCTCCCTCCTGGATGCTATCCGCCAACTGAACGAGTGAACTGGGGCGAGGGCCGCTGACGACACCACACACGGCGTGGTCACGTGTTTTGTGGGAATCTCCGGTCATTACATAGAAAATTATACAATTTCAAATCAGGTACTGTCAACGTGACGGAGTGTTTTCCATAACATCACTGGGGTCACGAGAACACGCAGAGACCTTTATACAAAGTGTTGCCACGGAAAGATCTGGATTAAGGGGAGTACTGCAACACGATACGTAACACGAGTCAGATTATTTATCAGTTATGTATGGCCTACTGTCTTATCTTCTTGAGAGCTGGAAATTATTTTTCTTTTATTGTGTACAGGATTCTGTGGTGTTTCAGATGAGCATTGTTTACGCAATGTCTTTAAGTCCTACTGTATAGAAGAGGGGGGCTCACATAGTATCTGAACTTACTTTTCATAATGGTACCACATTATTTATATTTTATGGAAACAAAAGTCTGTTTTGGTTGCTAATCTTTAAAAGAAGTTCATTTTATTCTCGAAATTGTTCAGCAATGTACAGTCATTTTATACCAGTAAAAACAACAGCAGTATTTTCTAACACCTCCCCCCCTTTTTTTTCTTTTTAAAACAAACAAAAAAAACATGTCATACTTCAGGAAGCATGTAACTAAAGGAGAAAATGTTTTTGCATTTACATAAAGACAAAACAGAGGTAAAACAGTCAGGAGATGAAGGGGGGGGGGGGGGCAGACAAAATCATTTAAAGGTGAAAGTTAAAAGCAGGAAATGTTATCTTTTATATGATCTCAAAAGAAATAAAGTGATGATACCACATGACTAGTGTGAGTCACACTTTTGTCAAAAGACACCCTACAGATATTCACATTAAAATGAGTGTGTTCAGAATGTTACACCATGATACATTACACCACAAAGGGGGGAATCATTGAAAATTAAATACCATTACTGGTATTCTTTAACATGTTTCTTAAAATTGTTATAGCCAACTATCCAACATTTTCTAAAAATAAAAAAAAATTTTCTTCAAAGTCTCAGGAGGCTGTATGACATACAATGTAGTATTTTAACTTGGATTCAATGTATCTACATAACCTTAGCAAATATATCCAACAAACTATGTTTAAGAAAAAAGTTTAAATTTTCTTATACTATTTTATTTTCTAAAATTGCACATAATTTGGAAAATTTTGCTTTCCAGTAAGCAGGCATGTCAAAACAAAATATAAATTGAAGTGACAATTCTGTCAAAAAAACAAACAAAACAGTATTTACTCCATGACCTCCTGTGATCCTGGGGATGGAGTCAGATCATCAGACCATCAGAGTATTTTACTTTACCTACCTCTTAGCCAGCAACAATAGTAAACGGTTTTGCAAATTCTTGAACATTTTATTTTATTAGAACATATAAAATGTGTTGTAATCTTCCTGTATCTACACCAAGAGTGACTAAACTTATTGCTGTTTAACCCATATGAAAATTCATCACTCATTGCATATAATCAGTTAATTAAAATAACTGCTTGCATATTTTACATTAATTATGTGTTGATCTAAAGCTCACTTGGATGGATATTTTTAATGTGATATATAACCATTAAGCCATTTAAACCATTTACTTTATAGATCAACACGGGACCTCTCTTTCCCTCCAGGAATTAATAAAACATGCTGATTCTGACTCTGACTGATGGCTTATTAAAACTTTTAAAGGCAGTTTGAACGAAGAATTTCTTTGGGGCTCCCACTAACCCCTATTTTTGAGACTTCAAAATGTTTGTACAAATATTTAGAATTATAAAAGACTTACTGGAAGGAGACAAGATCATATTTTTACATAGTGTTACACTGATACATATTTTCTGCAAACACTCATTAATCCAAACAGTACAAACAAAACTAGTTGAGGTAACTCATTGAAAACATGACCATAGTGCCTCTGGGGATTTAGGACTCTATAGGATATGTAGTATTGTTTATGAGTGGTATCATAGCCTCATGAGAAATATGGTTGCATTAAACCTCAAAAACAAATCTCACATTTACATATGTTTCTGAGTTGCAGTTTGATAAATGTTATATATTTTTCAAGATATGCATTTACCATACAGGAAGCGAATATGAAACAACCTAAGAAGAACATGAGAAGAGTTTTATCTAGCAATTTCTCTTTACAAAGTCTAATTGCCAGGCATCTAACATCCTGTCACAAGGCAAGCGAAGCGAACTTTCTTGTGTGTATGAACACATGTGACACCCTCACCATGTTACCACTGATTTAACACCAGCTACTGGTTGTAAGGGCGGCTTTGAAGCAGATTGTCCAGTCCCGTCTTGTTGATAGTACCATATGCCTGGGAATAGCTGCCAAGTTTGGCTCGCGGGTCACCAGCGGCAGCTACATTACAGTTATTCTCAAATACTTTCTTGCTGAACCGGGGAGGGGGTCGAGCCTCACGAACCTGAGAGCTGGAGCGTTGGTTCTGCATGAGAAGAAAATGGAAGTTGAGAGCTTACCTAGGTTTTAAAAATATTTTGATTTAATCTAAATCCTGAAATATTCAAATAGCTACAAACATTAAATCATTTGCATCCAGCATTTCACATAATAATTTCCCTGCCTCAAGACGTGGTGGACTGACCAGGCGGGCTGATGTTACATGCAGCCCTGCACACAAAGATGTCTCTTCCTTGCGGACTAGTGGGTTGTTCTGGGTTTGGCTAAGGGTCACGGAAAAGGAACGGTTATGGGCCAAAGGGGCTGAGCGACCCCTCTGCAGAATCTGGTCCATGGACTGGTGGAGAAAGGGGGAAAAGTTAGAACAAGGCTCACAGTGAACTACAGAAAGAGCTACCAAATACAAGTAGCCATAAAAGGGTCTCTAAAAAGAAAGAATACAAGATTACATCACAAGAATCAGGAATGGTGAATTACCAAAGGTGTGTCACTTACTACATTAGCGCTGGTGCCATCTGCTGGTGATGTACTTGCAGTTCCATTACTGGTCTGTTCCAGTAGTTTCCTGCTGGCTGCATTAGAATAGTAGTAATGAGGAGAACCACCTGGAGCCCAAATAATACCATCTGAATGAAGAGAAGAGTTTGTGTTTTAAGCCTGAGACAAACTGAGATAAAATCAATACTTGAAAGGTTTCTGACCTGTTGCATAGAATATCAATACTTTTCCTAGACCTTACTCTGGGGGAAAAAAAAGTTTCTACACCAATCTCCTTTTTAATAAACAGGAAAAGGTAATAGTCTTTGTTTCAGACTTATTGAGTCAGTAAATATCACATTTTTTGTGGTAAATCACAAGTATAGAATAAACAGCTAACAGATAAATTCACATACTTGGGGCGTGTGTTATGGGGTTATACGTGGGTTTTCCTAAACAAAGGTCAGCTGAAGGGCTCGTCTTTTCCTCAGGAGATGAGGTGGGTGCATTTACGGCCCCTGGTTTAGTGACGATTGGATGTAAAGGCACATGGTTTGACTTATCGGTCTGCTCATGGTGTGGCTTCCCTTCACTTTTGAAGTCTCTGTGGTTGTTTGCCACCACTGGGCTCTTGTCTCCTTTATCACACTTCATGCTGGGCTTTTCTCTACTACTGGGACACTCTGCATCCTTTGGCAGTCTCAGAATCCTTTGATTAGTTCTCCTTTCTAGTATCATCTGCGTGTGAAGAAGAGGAACATACATCGGCAATACCATTTTTATTGCTATAAACATTTGAGTAAAAAAAACATTTAGAGTTGCTTCCTTTACCTCATAAAGCTTGTTGCGGTATTGAACCACAGATAATTGTACATCATCATCCACTGGCAGCACTATATCATAGTTGAGAGCTGGTTCTTTCGCAGGATTATAGAACCTCAAGAAGAAGAAAACTCAGTTGCAGTTGCATAATAACATTTCATTGCAACATGAAAATGGCCTAATTTTACAAATATTCATCGCTCTAATCCACAGTATAAATAAATAAGTATAAAAATGTTTAACACACAAGCAAAAGACAAACTAGATTTAAAAAGATCTGTGTAAAACCTTTATTATAAGGAAAAACTTAACACTGCATCTTATCTACAAAATATTCTGAAAGCTTTAATACCTGGCTACATATGGATGCTGAAGAGCTTGCTCTGCAGTCAGTCGCTTGTCTGGATTGAAAACTAACAAACCCCTCAGCAGGTCGAGAGCATCATCAGACACAGATGGTTGGAGAAGATCCTCCAGAGGCACCTGTGGTCTGGTGAAGGAAGATAGGAATAACATTTCTAAATGAATCTGTTATCACTAAGCAGCAGGCAGAATCAGTACTCGGATGCTTTCTGCTGAAAATGACACATGCAAAAATTTAAAGTACATTGCTCATCTGGATATGGCCCTGTTTGCACCTGTCATAACAAGATGGCCTGTCTAAGCAGTCATTGCTTAGTTTCCAGTTTTGCCTTTCCATTACTGCTTTGTTGCATCACTGCAACAATCATTGCTCCAGCTCCCTGAGCATTTAATCAAGCTCACCTTCTCTTTCACACTCTAGTAATAGTCTTCCCAGTGGAGGGAAATAAATTTGTTAGCATCATACTGGCTCTGTTCCAACAACAAGGTCAAAAAGAGGCCAAACATTAACTGTGCACTTTTTTTTATTCACATGCAAACACAGTCCTTTTTATGATATTGGTGATAAGATTATAACATTTATTACCATACTGATACACAAAAAAGAAACATTATAAGCTACAAAGAACAAAAAAAGAAAAAGATATTGCCTTACTTCAGTAGCATTTTCTGAATGACAGAAGATCCATATTCAGACTTGATGGCGAGAATATCTGAAAATGTTTACGTTTTTAAATACAAACTAAAAGGAAAGTGTTGAGCATTTGAAAAAATGTACACTTGGCATTTTTCATTACCTTCTGGGGTAGGGTGAGGTATGGCACTCATGATCTTCTCTATTTGGTTGATGGTGGATGTTCCAGGAAACAAGGCTTTTCCAAGCAGCATTTCTCCCAGGATGCAGCCAAGGCTCCACATATCAACACCTTTAGTGTACCTTTTGAAAAGATGAACTCTTTTTACAGGGTATTACATTTTGAAGTATAAGTTTTGAAATCAGAATTAATTCTTTGATTCATTCTTTGTAATCAGAACTCATTCAGTCAGAATTCATCAGAATTCCTTCTGATTTCAAAATCTGAATAAATCCCAAAGCTTATATAGAGGCTTATAGAAACAGTGTGTAGCATTTAATTTAGTCAGATCTGGAAGAACGGTGGCTGTCAATCCTATAAAAAAATTCAAAAGCCAGGTAAATTTATCTGTGGATGTGCTGGAGTATACAAGCTGTGTCCAATATGACACACCTTCTTTGCATGAAGTCAGATATTTTATGGTAAAGATGTGTTTTTAAGGATTGATTTAGATTATAAGACTTGGTTGAAATACAGTAAAGTTTTGATTGAGGTTGGTGAAAGACTGGGTTAAGATTAAGGTTCAGAAAGGTCATTACCAAAGAAAGAAAATGGACAGTAATGACTGAAGAGAACAACTTAGGAATGTGAGTATGTGTATCATGTTTTCCAAAAGTCTCAATTTCTATGGAAATATAATCTTGGCAATTTCAGACTAAGCTGGATTAGCAGCAATTCTGAAGTTTTATCAGTCATTAAAAACCAGAACAGAAAAGAAACACGATGGACAGTAAAAAATTATGAATTTTACGGTTGTACAACCAAAACTGTATTTGTGTCGAGGAAGATTCATTCTCAGCTTATAAAAACACAACAATTACAGGTGATTATACATAATGAATACACATCTCTACTTATATCCTCTTAAATCTGACAAACTAGTTTTTTAGATTAGGTATTTCTTTAAGCAGGTATAGTTACCTTCTTTATCATTGTTAGATTGTGGAAGAAAAACTAAAAGTAGCAGATATAGGTTCTCTACAAACAGATGCTCATCACAGCTGATACCTTGTGGATCCCAGCAGGATCTCAGGGGCCCGATACCAACGCGTGGCCACATACTCTGTCAGTGCGGGATTCCCGCTGTCCTCTTGGATCTGGTTGAGCGATCTGGCCAGGCCGAAGTCACACAGCTTGACAACACAGTCAGTGTCCAGGAGCACATTGGACGGCTGTGGAGAGAAAACAGACAAGAGAGCATTTTTCACAAAAACAGCAGTTTTATTTTCACTGAGGTTCCTTGAGCATGGTCAAGATATGAAAACAGGAAATAGATAATGAGTGAGAAGGTAAAAGAGGTTTTGCACGACAGTATTAGAAACAAACTCCATTCTGCAGGAGTAAAGCGCGTAAGCAGTTTTGTGCTATTGTAAAGCAAACACTGAAATGAGGTCGTCAAAAGCTTTGTACAACTATCAATATGGTATTTCAAATGCTTCTCACCTTTTGGTCTCTGTGAATAACATTGCCTGAATGGAGATATTTGATGGCTTTGAAGAGCTGGTACATCACATAACGCTTATGGATGTCCTTCAACAGGGAGCCTTTCTTTATCACAGCATGTAAGTCCGTATCTGAGACAAAGCAGAAGACAAAAATGAAAAGAAAGACACGTTATCTATCCCCTGAGTGAGATTGTTGTGGTTAATGAATGAAAAAAAATTGCTGTGGTGAAAAAAAGGGAAAAACTGTTCACCCATAGCAGCAGCAGTAGTTTAAACCAACTATAGCGCTGCAAATAATGATTCATACAACATCATCTAAACTGAAACCCCAAATAAGACAATAATAAAATAAACATCCCTTTTTGCTTTTCAGGCCTACGATACATTCAAAACAAAGGGAGGATAATTTTGTAATGTGCATTTCTTCTTAGCTATTAAGGCCTTCTGGCAGGTGGCTATAGCAGGTGATGAAGCCTTTCAGTTGTTATTTTGTCCCATTCTTCCTGTTAAGGCATCTTAACTTGCGTGATGGTCAATGCATTTTTTGTTTCAAAATTCTCCATACTCTTTACTGGGGACAGGCTGGGACAGCAGATGGGCCAGTCCAGTAACCATACCCTCTTCTAGCTCAGCCAAGTCTTTGTAATATGTGCATAATGTAGTTTTGGACTGCCGTCCCTGAAAAAGATGCTGTCTTGATGACAGCATATGATTCTCTGCATATATGGCGCCAACACAAGTGTATTTAAGTGAGCTTTGCCAAGAGTGCTGATACAACCCAATACCATCACAAATCCTGGCTTTGGACTTCTGTATGGTCCTTTTGTTATTTCTTCCAGACTACATGTAGTCCATTTCTTTAATTTAAAAAAAAAAGGGTCTGTAATCCTATTTGGCTGAAGTGCGGTATATTTCCACACTGTGATGGTCCTTTCATAGTACCTCTGCTCTGAGACTACTAAAACACACTCTATTAACATCAAACCCAGCAACAAGTTGCTGTGGAGTCCTCAATGATGCTGCAGTGCAGTCAAGGATTAGACTGCACAAATGGAGAGGACAGTCTGCAGACTCAGCAGTACAACAGTGCTGCCAGCCAAAGCAATGGCAGGCCCTTCCACACTTTTGCACAAGCACCTTTTCAGTGCCAAGTTAAACCACTTAATCCTCTGAACCTTCCCATGTGTTAATGTGTTGTAAGTTTGATTTGTTCAAGCAATGTCAATGTCAGCAGCATGTTGAGCATTACAGTACTCACCCATATATTCAAAGATGAGGTAAATGTCTTTATCATTTTGGGCTCGGATGACATTTAGAAGTTTGACGATGTTGGGGTGACCTCCAAACTCCTGTACAGGCGATTAAGAGTTTTAAAGACAGAAACCAAACAAATCCAGAGAGGGAACACATCAGCTACTGTTTGACCTCTAATAACTGGCAGGTAATATGAACAGGTTGTGCAAACATCATGGAAAAGTTACGAAAGAGGTTACATAATTGTCACTAGAAGCTGTATGACCAAAGCTTCTGAGCTTTACTGGAGGATGAAAACAGCTGATTAGGGGGCAGTGGAACAGCTCAGGAGCACATGTATGTAGGCCAGCAAATAAGAAGTAAATGAGGGAGATCTCACATTAAGATAAAGCGATAAGTGCTATATAGATGTAAAATCCACATTACTTTCGTGGTCAATGAATATCAAAACACTAAATATTGGTCAAGGATAATCAATTTATAAGTGTCAGTACAGCTTGTTCAAAATGCATTACAGTGTATGCAACTCCAAACCTTTTTTGTTACACTGACTATATCACATGGTTTTGGAAGTTCCAAGTATATTTAATCAGGACAGTACCATCACATTAAACACTGAGCAGATGAGGCTCTTTCACTGCAAAAACTGATTTAAATCTTTGTCATTTCTGCCAGCACAGCAGAAAAAAAAAGGAAAAAACAGTAGTGGAAAAAATTGAGGCGCACCAATCAGATAGAGTATGGTAGTAGTGGGGGGAAATAAATAAAAAGTAAGCATTTCACTGGTTCTGTGGCACTATATTTCCAAAAGCAGCTATTCAAATACTAAAATAGTAGTAAAGGCCCATGTGGTGCAGGTGGTGAGAACAAGAGTGAGATTATCTGCGTCTTTATGTTACCTGAAGGAACATGATTTCTCTGAATGTTCGCTGTAAAAAGAAAGAATAACATAAACAAACATTACATTCAGGAAATAAACTTTACAAGAAACATGCAGCTATAAACTAGGTTCACATAAGTTTCCTGTTATGATAAATAATTAACAGTCTTCCTCCTGAAAAAGGAAAAATTTATATTGTGTGGTTGCTGTAAATCATTATTTCCCAGTCAGTCAGCACCCTTGAATGGGTCATTAATGACAGGATTACAAGACAATTATTCTGCAGAAAAATAAAAAAAGATCAGATATTACATTAAATTCGTTTCTTTATTTTCTCATTCCTCGAATGTTTGTACATTGTTTGTCAACTAAATAAATTTAACTCCAATGACAGCACTGTTGATACACAGTATACACATACCTGGGCATCAGTCCTGTTTCTGAAAGCATCAAAGATCTTTTTCACTGCTACAATCTCCCCCGTTTGTCTGTCAACTGCTTTCCATACAATGCCGTAGGCCTGAGGCAGAAACAGAATGACACTTCATCAGGTGGCTCCTCATACTTGTAAAAGTGAGCTTAAAATATATTCTGTACCAACAAGATTATTTGTATATAGATCTAAATATAAAATGTGGAACAGGTTCAAGAAAAAATTAATAGTAATAAAAAAAATTTGGCCCATCTACCCAAAGACAGTTTTTTTTTATTCCCCACAGAATTTTATTTACAAAGTACTTGTTTTCAATTAAAACAAGAAACAAAGGGACTAGAAATGTTTTGAGTCTCTTTTTGGTTTCTCCCTTACACTTTGTACCTCTGCTTGAGTCAAGAATCCTTCTATACACTGAGTCCTCAAAATAAATATTTATCAGCCTATCAAAAAGTGAGAAATTCACTGCTCTCTTAATCACTATGTTATAACTTGAGACAAAGTTTTCAGCAGTAGTTACAGCTCTGACTATGGTGAAAATAAAGGCAGGTAGGAGGCGAAGTCAAGCATAACATAGGCATCAGAATACACTGTTATTGTAGTGAGGCCAGTGGATCAGATTCACTTAGCAGTGGAGAGTCTTTGTGTCAGGAAATTCAGGCTCCAGAAAAATAGATAATGATTTACCCTCACTGTTTGCGGCAATAATTCCACTTTATGACTCTTCTAAATCCAACTACTCACTACTGTTCAGGTCCTTAAAACATAATCCACAGCTACTACGCCACACATCATCAGTAAACAGGTTGAGCAGCTGTGTAACATGAGTCACAGCCACACTTAAGTATGTCTAGCAACCTTAAAATGGCAGGTATACGTGGCATTTACCATCTGGATATCTAAAGGAGAGCTGCCTTTTCACAATCTCTGTGGACAGACTAAGGAAAGAAAACCAGGTGATTATTGTCTTGTGGCAACCTCAGGCTACCAGGGGAGAGAAAAACAAATTAAGGGCTGGACTATAAAGGGAACATGTGTCCTTGCACATCAGCTGATTTGCAAAGAGAGGGTTTGCCAAAGTAAATAAACCCCTTTGCTTACAACACTGGTATTCACTGAGGATTTTAAGTCTGGAGAATTGCAAGAATTTTCTGAAAGTGTAAGCACAAAGTGGTAGAAAAATGGATGTACATGAAGGTGATGCGAAAACTGCACTGTGTCTAATACATTTCAAAACTCCTATAACTGATATTCATGTCGTTTGCAGTGAGGAGTTTTGTTTTCAAATGTGCAGTTTGGGTCAGGTTGCCTTCAATTTCCATTGAATTAAATAAACTGGGGGGAAAACAACAACAAACAAATCATAAATCACTCACCCCTTTTCCAAGTCTCTTCTTGATTTCATATTTAAGAGATATGTGGTCCTCCACCTCTGAAACGTTTGCTGATTCATATTTTTTGCTCATTTTACAGTACAGGTCGTTCTTCTGCTCATGCAGAAACCATCATTACACTCGTTGATAATTCCTGAAAGAAATGACGAAACAGATGTTAAAAGGTCTCAAGTGAGGCTGTCCGGTCAAACGTGGAGCATTCAAGTGCTTCCACAATGCACAACAATGACAAACCATCATTACCGATAAAACAGTCGAGTATGTCTTTGAGATTACCTGGCAACCCTCAAGCGGCCACCCCGGTCGGACGTTGCTTTTCTTAGTCCAGACAATCACTTTTGGTCGAGAACCAGGTTGGCTTTAAGTTCCTATTAACGACTGGAAATTACGCTCTTCTGTATAATTATCTAGTTTTAGTTGTCAAGATGAACTGTCACCATTCTCTGCGACTTTTCACTCTCCTGAACCTCTGCTGCAGACAGAGGAGCCGTAGAGTTTTGTCGCTATTTGTCGTCATAGTAACAAATATGCTGCCGCCTGGTTCTTAAAGGAACAGCTTCACCGGACATACGCAGTCTGTCATTCTGCCCTGTTGTCATGCAGATGAAGTCGTGGATGATGCAGGAGGCGCCGGGCGTAGACCTATACAGGTTCAAAGAATCAGGGACCCGAGGTCATATCTCAGAAATACAGAAATAACATGCTGCAATAGCACAGAAAGAGACTCTAAACGATAGGAATGAGGGATGGATGAGATAAAGACCGTATCAGAAAATAAAAACCAAGATAAAAAAATTGTTTGGCCCAAACACGACCCAAATCTGCAATTTTATTAACCTCACATTTAACCATGAATGACGATGATGGCTCGGGGTGAGTTTGTTGTCAGAAATCTGTATCATCCTTAGGCATTTGGACCACAACTGCCTCTTGCATCCCTTGCTGTAAGAGGCAGGTGCTCTTTCAAGTTGCTCTTTTTAAAAGGCACGTTTAAAGTTTACCCTTAAAAACACAGAGTGTTAGCATTTTGTACTCAAACTAGATGATGGTTCAAAGGGAAAGCAATCTTAAAACGAAAGGCAATGCTCCCACACATGATTTGGAACTTCCTACACAAGTAAGCTTGCACTCTGAGAAAAAAGAATTCTGTTGGAGTTGTAGGTAATGATTAGATCTTCGAGAGAGGTCAGAGTTTGGTCATCAAAGCCTTTATACATGATAATAAAGATTATAAACTATGCTCAAATTTACTGGGAGCCAATGTTGAGAAGCTGACAGTAGAAATGTAATCTGTCTTAGCAGTTTTGGATTATGTAAAGGATTTTAAAGTAATTATTTGGACACCCAGCTAAAATGGCATTGCAGCATTCCAACTTGCACTAAACTAGATGCAATAAATGGATGGAGCAGTTTCTCTGTTTTTAATTGGAAAAATGACAAAAGAAAAGCTGGTAAAAGATCACCCATTGATTGACAATTACAAATAAGTTAAGTATAATTTATCAAACTTCTATTGCATACGGCCATCTCTTACAATAGAGTCAGGCAAGGCCTATATGCATACCATGATGTTTTCTCATTTAACCTACTGTTATACAATCTGGTCACATACAACTGCTAGCACATTACAACCCATCAGTTCTCTCTTTAAAAAAAACAATAAAAATCATGCTTTGAAAACCTCGTAATTTTCACCAATGTGACATTATGAAAAAAACAACATTCTCAGTTTTGACAAATATTAAAATATTTTTGGATATACAGTATGTCTCATTTGTAAAGTAGGCTACTGAATGGACTTGCACCTCCACCATTAAGCATCTATATTCATAAAAATCTTCTAACTTATCTTGCCCAGCATCATAGCAAGCAGAATGATGGTCTGGCTGCTGTGTTGTGCAGAGTAAATTAGCTTTGCCAAGAGGATTTTTATGGGACTAAAGCTCCTCTTGATAATCTGAATTCAGTTTTTTTTTTATTTTAAAATTTGTATTTTATTGTTTGTTTATTTTGAATAATTGTATGTTACTGAATTTACATAATATTGCTTTTCCTGTAACAAACTACCTACAACCATCAGGGAAATCAATAATCATTCATCATTTAAAAACAGTCTTAAGCAAAAGTTAAAAACACACCAACAATGTACCCACCACACATATCTTAACACTGATGGTTGTTATTATTGTTTGAAAATTTAATGCACATTCTTAACTAGATACATTTTTAATCTTTTGATGTAAATGTGTTTTCCATGTCTTATGTTTTATTCTGTTCATATTATGCTATCATATGTTGCCTATGTATTATGTCTTTCACTGTTTTAAGTCCATCTACCTGTCTAGCCAAAGATGAAAATTAGTTATTGGCTATAATCTTGAATATTTACATGAAAATGTACATTAATATGCCTGGTCCCTATTTCTAAATAAACAAATCGAATTGAAAAAAACAAAACAAATCATATCATGACTGCACACCCCTTTGTGGTTTTTTTTCAGTCATGGTCATGCTCCCCCATGGGATAGATGACATCTAAAACATCTGTACCCAGGAACATGCTTTGTCAGAACTTAATTGTTCTGGAGGCTTATTGGCTTACATTTCCCAGTCATTATATGACATCATAACAAAAAATTGTCACACAACACCTGCAACTTTTGATTTAACCGAGGTAAGATTTTTGAGCAATTAAGCATTAAATCGGAGACTTGCAGTTACTCAAGCTTTTGATATTTAAAATGGTATTTTATGGTTCACATAACTGCATGCATATAACATCTATTTCTTTGAGTGCAATATATTGAACTATTTACTGACCTAAGTTGCTTCCCATTTTGGTCAGGAAACTCATGGAAAATAATTTTAAACCTTGAGTTTCTGTTTCCAAATGACTAAATGAAACAACTCAGTTGTTAAAACGCCTTCATTCCGAGAAACTCAGATGAAACTAGACTATTCAATTGTATCCATTAATTAAGCATCATATTAGCGCTTTTGTTAGCCCTTCTGATAGTTAAATCTTAATAGAACTGGTGGCATCTGGTTCATAACAATGGTCTTTTTAAGAAACTGAATTGTCATATTAAACTACATT
>JAOXYM010000018.1:14477752-14492327 GCA_028567055.1 Leptatherina wallacei
TATGCACATATATACATATATATATATACACACATATATACACATATATATATATATATATATATATATACATATATACATATATATATATACACATATATACATATATATATATACACATATATACATATATATATGTTAAAAAATGAAAATGAAATGAAATGAAATGAAAAATACTTTATTTATCCCTTTTGAGGGAAATTATTGTAAAAAGCTTACTTCCATATATGTAAACATATATGTAATCAATGCCATCCTGTCTGTCTCATTGAAAAAGTTGGAAAAAAAGAAGATAATTGCATCTCATAAATTAATGTCAAATAAGTCACATTAACATACCCACAATGAACCTCTGAAAATCAAAAACCTGAATATTACTCAAACACAATACAAATGACTTACAGATTTTTTTTAAAGTTTATTTCTAAAAAGTTGTTACATGCTTTTATTTAAAAATCAACACTATTATTTACAATGATAAATTTTAATAAATATGTTCTCCCTAATGGATTTGGGGGCTGGAGCATATTTAGAAAGCAAAACAAAGAGGCAGTTTGTTCACCTCAATCTTGCCAACTTATAATATGGTGAAACCCTAATTTCTAAAGGAAATATGGATTAGACATGTTATTAAAGTACAGGGAAAGGAAAACAAGTGATAAGCATGAAGCATTCCTTTGACCTTGGTTTCAAAATTATTAATTGGATGTGCAGTCTAATCATCATGAAGATCAAAAAATTAGTTCAGCTGCACACTGACAAAGAAGATTAACTGTACTCTTCCTTTTACTAAATTCACACACTATTGTAGGATTCTACAGTAAAAACTTATGTGATATGAAGCATGACAAACAGAACAAACATAGGTGACACATAAGGGAAGCAGTCACAGTAATACAAAGACTTTGGCCGTTGCAACCTTTTCTTCATATTTAGACTTTAAAATTCTTCTTTGTTTGTGCTCTGCCAAACCAAGCTATAAAATTAGATATTTTTTTATTGTTACAGTACAAAGTTAGGAGTAAACTGTCAAGGCCGGAATTAAGAGCCAAGAGGATTTTTCACACAAGTGTTAGTATATAAAAAAAGGCCAGAAGAGAATCTTACAGCATTGGACACACTCATAGAGCAAGGCTGCAGGAAGCATTATGTATCACAAACAGAGGAGTATGAAAGTCATTGCAGCCTGAATTGTACATAACTTGACTGACAAACAAAGGAACTTAATGTAAAGTGACAAAAAAAAACAACAAACAATAGAAGTGAGATGAAAAGCTGTCCGGAGATATATCTACTCCCTGCCAAGAAAAAGCTGCAGTTTATTTTTAACTTAACCAATGCCAAAGCTCTACACACAAAGATTTGACTCTAAGAGGAGTGGAGGAAGCGGTTGAAGGCGTTATAGGCCGATTCCAGATCGAAAAGCATTTGGCGAACCTGATTATCATCCAGCTCATCTGAAGCCGACATGCTGCTGAGGGTGGTCAACCTGTTGGACAAAGATTATAGTATAAATTAATTTACTTCCAAAGATCTTTATTACTTACTGACAATACAAAAAAAGTTAAGTTTTAATTGAAGCTATGACACAGCAAAGCAAAGATTGTCCATTTTATTTTAAATTTGATTTCAAAACTGCTTTCACCATTAACCAAAATGGCTATTTGCATACAATAATATAGCATCTTTTACTTAAAAGGCATTAGACTTGACAGTAAAAAACAATGCTAACTGGTAGCCCAGTGTAACTAACCAGAGGCTAACTTTGTCCTTAGCCTCTGAGTCTGGAGGCATGTTGCTCATTCTGTTCATGGTCTCCATAAGTTCTCTCAGGTCTGGTTGGATCTGGAGCAATTGAAGAAAGTAAGTGAGTCAGCTAATGAACAATAAGGGAATTATTTACAACAGTTTGTATACATAACTAAACTTACCTCATCCATGGCCCTGATCTCCAGTCTCAGCTTGTCCATCACAGTGATGAAGAGCTGTGAACCAGAGAGGTTGAGAGAAAATGACTGTTTAACATGTTATGGTCAAGTATATTTCACTAGCCAACTATTTAATTCCTTGCCAGTGCCTAACTGTCTATCTGTTGCTTTTAAGAACTGAGATTAGAGTTGGCAGGGGACACAGCTGCCAAAATGTAACATTTCACAGCGAATGACAGGAGGATAAATAAAATTAAGTGAAACCTCAGCAGTCACTTAGTTAGAGCCGTACACACTACACAATTTTATTGAGAAAAAAACAACACTTCCCCTTTTTCTGGCACACTGCCATTAGAAGTTTCTTGTTAGCCCTGATTGAATTGATTGTTTGATATAATGGAGAGAGAGAGAGGACATACAGAAACTATATCTGCAATGCAGCGATTCAGGTTGCCCTTGTCATCCTTGATGGTGATTGGCCGATCCTCCTTAATCCTCTCCATTGCAAGTGGGCAATCGAGCTAAGAGGAAAAAATGGCAAGCAAGGAAGTTTAAAATACAAAAACTATCAAATTACAAGAGTTGAATGGATCTTTTATTTTTATTTTTTTTAAATCTACATGAGCTCTCACTCTGTACTTCCTGCAGAAGTCATCGATGGAGCCCACATCTGAGCCCTGCACTTGCTTGAAGGCAGCTTTATACTGAACCAAAAGTCTGGAACAGGAGGCAGTGTACCTGAAAACAACATTTTTCCCACATTAAGTAAACAATTCAATTAAAGTTACAAGAGGTGTTATTTTTGCTAAAGTGTAACTCACTCATTAGGTGTCACGCAGTCTTTGATGTAAGCTTTCTCCAAGGCTTGCAGGGTCTTGACGACAGCAAACAACTCTGCCATGTTATCATACCTAAAGAAACAAAAAATAAAAAGATTTTACAAAGCTGGAAACTTCATGAATACACAGTTAAAAAGAGTTACATTACACTAGTAGCTGGCAAAATATAAACACTTACTTCTCTCGTTCCCTTGCATTTTTGTATAGTTTCACTTCCTTAAATGAAACAATATTGGTTTATTAGTTTAGGTTTATTAAAGCAGGGATATTTTTAGTTATACAATAAGAATGTATTTGATTTCCTGAAGATACACCTTTGGGACAATTTGAAAAACGCAAAATAATAACTAAAATAATGTTTTGCATTTCTTTAAAATTAAGTTATTTCTAAAACCCTGTTTACACATACATTTTAGTGCTAGTTTTAGAGTTATATTTACCTCGTACAACTCAGGTTTATTAGCTGGAGCTGTAGAAAAGAAAATGATGTAGTAAAATAAAACTGAAATTTTCTGTTAAAAGGATAATGCTTACATAATTTGAACATCTTGATTGTGCACATTTGGTTAATCTATACGTCTTACCTCCTCCTACTCCTCCTGTGCCTGCTATCCCATGGAACATGATGCTGATATATAAGAACTTGGTCTGAAAAAGATTTGTTTTAGTTTGTCCCACAATTGCAACCAGAAACACCAAGTAAAACACAACTTCAAGGGGTACAATCAACTTTCCTACAATTTATTCACAAGCATGTTTATGTTGTTGTGCCAAAGTGAATTCCCTAAATGCTGTTTTCCTTACATTTAACAGTCTGATAAATAATGTTGACTATGTACTGAAATCAAAATAAGATTGCGTTTATAACTCACTTTATGTCAGCAATCAGAATAAACTGACATACTGTTTCCCCCCCGTACAACTGAACACAGAAAGGAAATCTTAAGTTACTTCCGTGTGACTGGTTCTCTATCTTTAACTAAACCAAATGAACACCAAGGACACACTGTGCTATTAAGGTATCAACAAACATTCTGGCTCTGTTGTTTAAAACCTGGCCCGATTTATCAAGGTATACTAGCCACATTAGTTAAGCAACACATAATCTTACAATACAATACAGCCACGTTGAATTGAAACTATTTCTTGACACTGACTTGAGGAAATTCCCAAATTTATTGGAATTTCGTCGGTCTTAAAGAGTTAAAGGACGTCGAGCTTCGTAAATATATATATTTCTTGTTTGTCGTACTAACTACCGCATAGTTAGCTATCGAGGCTAGCTCGACAGTACTTCATTTATTAATATTCTGTAAAATAACACTATTAGTAGTTATTTATGAAGATTAAACATTGTGCAACGAATGGCTATTATAATAATGGGTTTCAAAACCACAAAATATTAACAATACTTCAATAACAAGTTCAACGAACGAAATTAAACACTCTTCACCTACCCTTTAGGCAAACTGCTGTGACGTTGATGTAAACACACCCTCCCACGAAGACCAAAACACGTCAATATTTTAGTTGTCTATTCCGCCTCACTAAAAATCTTTCATTGGAAATTAATTCATACGTTTTTTTCAACATGAAAAAATGGCAGAATATCCAGAAGTTGTTAGAGGTGTTTATGTGCAAAATTGTGGATTATATATTTTATTAAAGTACAGTTTTTTGAGGCTTGACTACTAACATAGCATTTATAAATGGGCAAACGACAAGACTAGTCCATTGTTAAGGCGGCAGACTCAAACAGAAGGTAGGAGTTGAATTTCTCTACAAAAAAAGATAGCGTTCGTTAACTTTATCAAGGAGAGCTAAGTTCAAGACAGATAAAAACTAATTTCAAATATTACTGTATAATTCTATGGAGTTAATTTGAAATGATACGTGACGTGTTGAACGACAAGCAAAGATAATGACACCTTGCTTTTAGCAAAATTAGCTAGCGCCGATTTTGTTTTGTTGCTTGATTCAATAATGGAGTCAACGCTAATCACTTTTCAGTCTAGTTATTTCCCTTAGTTTTTTCACATCCCTCCTTAATGTGAAGACAAACCAAAATTCCTGAAGCAAATGTAGCGGTAACGTATTCATACTTATGAGAAACGTCAACCCTTTTTAATGGTTTCCAGATTTTATTTCTTCACTCATGATCATGAAGACCCCTAAAGCAACACCGCAAAACGCAGCTCCGGAGGAATGTGGTGTTTGGCTGGACACTGTGCAACTAAAAGGAAAAACTAAACTGGTAATTGCAGATACAACCACGACGCTCTAAGTGACCACTTATCTGCTTTCAGTAAAGATGTGATTCATACATTTAAATACTAACCAATAGTCTCTTATTCAGCCTTTGCACTTAAGTTATTTACATAGTGGGACAACATTTTATTTTGCACAACTTATTTTTTCAGAAACATCCCGCCCGCCCCATTTCTAAACTGCTGAATCCCTTTGCTGAGGGTGGAGGGTATAGTTTGGCGGTCGCCCTCAACTTCACTCAGACCAAAATGGAAATGCCAAAGACTAAACAAAGCTCTATATCAACTTTCTTCACATCTCATCGAAGAGGTGAGTGGCTAATACTCTGCTGAAAGAAGCATTTTCATGTCAAGTAAAATCTGTCTAAAGATGGTAATGCATTTTTGTTAACATCTTGTCTTTGTTTTATACCTTCTCCTAAAAGTTCTCAATAAGATGTCTTCCTCTGAAGAACCAAACAAGTATCCACTCCAGCCTCTTTCATCATCTACCTCATCTGCAACCACAACCATGGTAACTGTGAGAAAACGAGGACGTGATATATGTCTTGAGAAGTCTGACTTGTATGACCCTGAGCCTGGAGTGGGCTTTGATTGGCAATCTGAAACAAATGTGACTGAGGCGGAAGGAATCTTGTGGCAGAAACAAGCAGAGCACCATTCATCTTCACTCCACTTATACTATGAATCTGAAAAAGACAAGTGTGAGGAGTGTAAACCACCTCAGAGTAAGAGGAGGTTCATTGGCAACTCCTTATTGCCAAATGACAAACAACCTCTTCCACAGGCATGGAGTCAGGACCCGCTGTTCCCCTGGAGCCAGTACTCTGAAAGGGAATTTTACCTTCCTGATGAGAAATCCACCACAAAAAAGAACTGCAGCAGTTATGAGCCAAGTTTTCTTGACAGTCTACAGAGTGAAGAAACTTTTGGAAATCTGATAGATGCAGAAAGGAGGACCACAACTCAGAAACTCATTAAAAACCCTTCATCCTCTCAGATGGATGATGACAAAGAAAACAGTAGGTCACTGTCTTTTTGTTCCCCAAGTAGACACTCTTCCTTCTCTAATCTTGAGTCCTTTTCAGATCACAAATGGACAGAGCCAAAAAGCACCTCACTGCACAAACATACTTCTCAGCCGTGGAGTAAGGCTGGAAAAGAGGAATGTTTTGATATAAAGTGGACCAAAATGAACAGGTCTCCTTTTAAGAAACCACTGCAGCAAAGCAGGGAGGTTGATGAGGAAAGTTTATCTACTTTGTTTACTCAGGACTCAGAGGGCTTCAGGGTGATGGCACATCGAGGTCTGCAAATCAGGAGCCCACTCAAAGATCAGAGTAATCTAAGCACTGAGTTAGTGAGAACAAGTGTTTGTAAATATGTAGTGGAGGATGAGGATGAAATGCTCTTTACTCAAGATTCTCAGGGAAACATGGTGATCAAACACTGAAACATATTTCCAGATATCCTATTTGGAGGATTTTATCCAGCAGATGTGAATTTTGAAGCTTTGAAAAGCTGAAATGTAGAATGTCATCCTGTCTGTCTTTAAACTCCTCAGATTTTCTTATCTTGTTTCAGCTGTAGATGTTTTGTATATTCCTGGAGATTGTAATATTTTTGCCTCACATGCTACCGATTCATTTTGTTATAACATGTTTCACCCTGTTATGTTCTTATGCAAAATGAAACAAACCAAAACTGAAAGCTTTTTGCTTTATTTGAAAAAATGACAATAATACACAAGTTTTCTGATGTAAATACATTTTAGTATTGTAAATTCCCTTTTGCCCAACATTGTCATGCTGCATTTTGGTACAAAATAAAGTGATAAACAAAGACATGTGGGTTTCTCAAGTGTTAATATTGCTACTGATGATTACACATGAAATTTGCCTTTAAAAAAAAATAGTTTTGACCAGCTGGTTTAATGTATGCAGTATACCTGACCTTTTTATAATTAAGTTAACTTCCTTTACAAAACTACTAAATATTCAGTTTTAAGGACAAGAGAGACCATGACTGGGTATTAATAAGAAAATGTTGAATAATGTAACTCAAAATGAAATATGACTGTCTTGCACTTTACATATTAAAAGGGATAACTAACATACAGTTCATAAGTCAGAAAATTTCCTGTAAAGGTCTGTGCTTCATCTGGTTGTAAATGTATATATGGAATGAAACGCAATAATGCACATTAATAGAGAAAAGTTGTATTTATAACAGAAAAGTATTTTCTAGAATAGATGATCAAAACCATGATATTGCTTATTTTGGGTTGTTGCATAATCTTACACAAATGCCTGTATTGCTATGGCACATAAGGGTGTTCTAGGTTTGTTTCTGAAACCTGAGTGCCTACAGTGTGGAGTTGTGTTACAGTAACAGTTTCAAAGTGCGAGAGAAACTTTTCACAAGTTTTCGATTGCAAGATCAAAGAGATAACCTGGTATTACTATTCATGAAATCCTTGTTTGTGAGTCAGCTGGACAGAAATATGCATGTTAATGTTCAATCAGCCTGCAATCTCTGTGGGTTCTGTCACCAGTTTGGAGCCGTCCCAAACAGTCTTGAACTGCTCTGGGACGGGGAGCTCCCTCTGTAAAACAAATAAGGAAGTTGCTAAATGGAGCTGCTGCACAATCACAAAGAAAATTCAGGTAATGTTTTCATTTTGACTCGTCTCTTGTCTACTTTTGCTCAGATACTCACATAATCGTCTTCTCCTTCTGGTATCAGGATGTTCATCTCAGAGCTCTTGGCACTGACAATGTCGCAGTTCAGTGCATCCTTACTCAGGTAGACCTGGCAGCCCTCTGTCTTGTTGATGGAAATGGTGGGAACTGTTCCCAGCACCTGCAGAAATGCACAGAATAAGATCAACAAAAAACACATCTGGCATGCCACTTATGCTCATATCACTGCTAGTTTTAACATACTAAAAGGGAAAATGATAAGACCCAAGAAATTTTGCAACTTTGAATATTTTCTCACCTGTAACTGAATAGCTTTGGAGTTGATGATTTCTATGATCCCAACAGCATTCTCAAAAACCAGACCCAGCTTCTTACAGTTGTCTGAAGGAAGAAAATAATCGGGAGGAGGCAAACTAAAGCCAGAAATGTCTTATTTAAGCTATCTGCAGGCAACTCACCGACAATAATGGAGTTAATTTTCCCCTTAATTTGCAGGGTGGAGTTGTTACAACTGAAGATGTACACCACCTGTTTCAGCTCTGTCTCTTCAATCACCAAATCATGTCTCTGCTCAAAGTGTTCCTGCAACAAAAGAAAAGTTTCAAACTATTTGTCACACAGATGCAGGACTGGATTATCTGGAGTAATGGTTTCTTTAGCTGTTAGTGATAAATGTTGGTGCTTTAAGAATGGAAACAGGATGGATTTTAGTAATAGTTGTTTCAATAGCTTGTAATTGGTATGGTTCACATACCACCCTCCATTTCTTTCCCTCCAACTCCAACAGAGGGGCTCTTTTCTGGACAGCTGCTCTGGGAGAGTTAACAGGTGCAGGGTTCTTAGCTTTGGTTGGTGACACTTGAGAGCGCAGATTGGGGTTCTTATGGGTCTTTTGCTCATCTGAGACACACTTCAGACCTACACATGGAAAGTACGTGAAACAATGATTTCAAATAAAAAACAAAAAAACAATTTTGCTCTTTGGGACAAAATGACCACCCACCTTTAGTTATGTCCATGCCCTGGTTGAGTTGGGCAAATAATGCTGAGTGCTGGGCTGCCTGTGGCTTGCATTCGTCATCGGTGAAGACTGGAGGAGGGCCGGGGGGAGGAGGGGGAGGAGGTGGACAGGGAGCACTGGGAGCTGAGGGGGAGTCGAAGAGAGAAGCAGGAGCAATAGGACCCTGCGAGATGAAGGAAGTCAGTGTTAAGATGGCCACACTGTATTTAATGTTAGTCATTTTTTAACGAGGGAAGAGACAGATGCAACAGGTGTTTTACTGGCAGCAACCGTTGTAATAAAAGTGTCCAGCAGGGGAAGTATTGCACAGGAAATATAAAACTTGGGGGTAATGTTAGTCCTTTTATTTAGGACTAAATGGAAATTGACAGATGGTGTGTTGCTGGGTTCTGAATACATATAGAGACACACAAATCATTTGAATGTAGAGGTAATTTTAATTTCTCTTTACCTTGAAACCAAATCTGGTATATTTGATTTATATGTCAGTATTAACAGTCTACGAACAATGTTTGGCAGAACAATTTGAGTTTGTGATGAGGTGTGTCAATTCCAATAATAAGCTCTAATTTGTTTATAATAACTACCATCTTTGTTAAACTGTAGAGTTGCATACAGTCAAACTGCCGCAGAAAGATGCAGATTCATACGGAGACCTCACAGCTGCTGCACACAGACACACACAAACCTATCTCACGACTTCAGGGGCTGAATTTTCACTTGATACACTTCTGAGAGCTGAGACTTGACCTTTGACACGAGGTACATGTTTTGCACCTATCAGGACTGAACAATACAGACCTGTTACACTGAACAGCTCATGGATTAAAACCAGTGTGTGTGCCCATGTGTTTATGCATGGCTGTAAAACTCTCTGACTAGTTCTTTGTGTATGTGTGTTCACACACATTAAGCACAAGATTAGTGATGAGTGCGAAGACCAGACATAAGTTAAAATGTGTGTTCAGTCCTTTCGGAGCTCAGTTGTGTCATTTAGAGACTGGTCATCGATAAGCGCTCAAGGGACAGCTGGAACAAATATTTGGATCTCACTGACTCAAGCTGTACAAAATGCAACATTCACATAGAAATACTGATTAACTGAAGCATTTTATTCATTTTAATTTCAGACATGCTACATAAAATTCATTCCTTTTTTGCCCTGAATCCAGTCTGCAGCAATATGAACTAAAGTTACAGTTAATGTGTCCATATGTCCGCCTGTGCATGGCAGAGAATAAGCTTGTCATTAAACCCCTGCGTGAGCAGCAGATGACGGCTGTGCTGATCAGGGATCAGCCCTGCAGTTTAGGTTACAACACAGGCTGAGTGTGTACACAGACCCTTTGTTGGGGTCCTTCTGTAAAGAAAACCTCCATTCAAGTAGACCCTGAGGACCACCTGTTAGCGTAACACACTTTCGTCCTTGTGCGTTCACACAGTGTCCCTCACATATACGCATCAGTTCTGTCGTCTGACAGCAGGAGCAACAGCTGACACACACATAGCCACCGCAGGCTCTCAGGTTTCTGCACATGTGGGCACAGTTGTTGAGCATTAGTCAGATTTTCATGGTCACATTAAAGGAAAAACTCAACCTTTTAAGAGGAAACAGGCGGAAGCAGTTGCCAGCGCTTTTAAGGTTCTAAAGCAAAGTAGTGAACTCAGTTTATCTAATTTGCTTAACCCTTGCAAAACATTGAGAGAAAGCCAGCCTATGTCTTGCTAAATTCTTAGCAAGAGAGCAAATTTGCATGTTTACCCAGTGATTTGCTATCTATTCGTGATAGGAAAGGCATAACAGTTGTTTTAAAAAGTGTGTCATTGTAAATCCTTAGTTTGCTGAGATACTTCTCTTTCTTACAAGCGAAAGAATCAAGAGTGTGTTGAAAGATTTGTTTTCCAGCCGTGGTATTTTCTGGATTCTGCTGTGGGTGAATGCTGAGGAGTCCCTGGGTAGACATCCTTAAACAGAAATGTGTGTAGGAGTGACAGGGGGGGGTTTGCAAGCTCTACAGAGAGCTGTGGTGTGCAGTCACTGAAGATAAGCTCATTCATTCATTCATGCTCTATGCAGGGATTTATGTCACTGACTGCTTCATAACTAAAAATGGAAGTGTACGCAAAAAGTAGCTGATGTAAAAATATCAAGGCCTGTGAACACAGAACTACATGAAAACACAGCTAAGATAACAGATTAGCTGTTAGAAGGGTGATCGCTTGAGTTCAAGAACATGTATGAGGTGGTTAGTTGAACTAAAAACAGTATAATAATAATAATAATTATTCAAATAAACTATCAGCTTAGACCAGTGTTATTAGAAAAGAATCTGCTTGACACTGTGTTTGTCTGCTTACAGTCTTGCTCCACATTAGTCCTGTTGTGTGGTGCTGTTTGATGAAGGCTTGCATCTCGATCCAGATTGACAGGTAGGATTGCACCCAGTCCACATGACGTCTGTCACTGGGTGAGTGGGGAAGAGGAAGATAAACAAGGAGGAAAGTTAGGATGTGAGGATGTATTAGCTACATCTCATGTCAATATGTGATACAGTTGCACAAAATGAAAATAATATTTGTTGGTGCAACTGCATTGAACCAAGAGTTTGTTTATATAATCTTTGTATTAGAGGAGGGCCATTTGGTTCCTTTCATTAAATAACACAAAACATATCCTTTAAAACAGCACATTTTGAGGTCATCAAGCTTTTCATGTGCTTATATTGTTTTGTCCTTAAATGATCAACACAGGCAACATCAACATCCTGACGGCTGTGATTCAATTTGTGAGGTATTTAACTCTTTATTGCCAGGCTGACTGTTCAAATCTTTTAAATAACAACAGGACTTCAAATTAACATAACCCTGTGCAGGGATCTCAAACTCTGGTCTTTGAGAGTCACTGTCCTGCAGGTTTTAGGTGCCTCCCTGCTAAAACATATCTGATTCAAATAAAATGAATCCAACCATTTGTTGTCAAGTTCTACAAAATGACCTATTATTTTGAGTCAGGGGTGTTGAAACAGGTGAACATCTAAAACATGCAGGACAGTGGCCCTCAAGTTTGAGATCCCTGTTCAGCAGGTATGATGCAATCACTCTTGCTAGCAACTCAAAGGTTATGGTTAGAGCCAGAGTTGGACTTAAATTGACCAGTTTTAAATGGATCTCTGAATAACGGGCTGTTAGACAGTACTGGAATAACTAAAAATTTGTGTCGATGCTAAATTAGACCTTTCCATTAATCATCCATCTAATCCCTGAATTGAGATTTGAATGACATAACTCATTGAGACTGAACTCATTGGGACAAGCGAGCAAAGGACCTTGACCATTGTTAAGAATTTAACAATGACTGATGATATTTGGCCGTATATTCACGACCTAACAAAAAAAAAATGTTGACAAAATTGTTTGACGCTTTTGAGTTATAAGCTCAAAAGGCATTACATTTGAGGTGAAAACAGATATAGCCTCTTTTTTTCCAGCACATATTCATCTGAACTCATTTTAAAGTTGCTAACCAGGCAGAACTCCAGGAAGTCACTACTCCTGGATGAGAAATGGATCTGCACTCAGCATCCCAGTCTCAGCCAGTGAAACACAGTGTGATTTTTAAACTTTGGTACCTGCACATATTTCAAAAGCAAGATATGAAAGATGAATCATGTAACTGTAAATGTGGTGGAAAGCAGATTTTGTTAGCTTTGAACTGAGCCAGAATAAGTTTCCTCCTGATTTTAGCTGTAGGCTGCAACTTAATATTGGCCCCATGACATTGGCAAAAAACATTTCACTTATCAAAATATAAAATGGGTATTTTCCAAGGTGTTTAAAGACTCCTTCAATGTAGAATCATCACTAAATGAAGAGCTGTGGCTCAGGAGCATGATGTTATTTGATTTTCTGTCTGTGAGGAGGATTCCTAACAGGCAGGATTTCATGAATTTTCTTTTAGGGGAAGGAGAAGCAAAAGCAAAGGAAGCATCCATTACATTTTAGAGCAGATCCAGATTTCTTTCTTTTCTGCAATAATGCGTAAAAAAGCTTGGGCTTTTTTGTTGCTTTAAAGTCATATCACAACCTCTGATAAAAGCTGGCGAGATGTAACTTTTGGTCATCTGTTTTATCAATTAAAAAAAAGCATAAACTCGCACAAACACATACATCAGTGACAGCTTGTGTTGTGAAGAGCCTATCAGACATATTTACGTTTCTTTGTACTCCTTCAGGACTCTGTTGGTGTAGAAGGTAGCCGAGTCATTCATCTCCTTCACGTAGGGGCCAGGCTTCTGACTCTGCGACAGACAAAGCATAATAAAACATACCAAAATATAAACAGATTTGTCTTCATTCAAAAGTAAAATGCCAAAAAGTTGACACTGATTTCTTGAAGTTCTGTCTGTTCAAGTGGAGAAAAGTGCCCTCATGACAGCAACTAACACAGACCAGAGCCCGCTTTAAAGATTTGTCTTGAAGAGGCAATGCTTTTATTTAATCTTAGATGTTGTACTGATGGGAAACAGAAATACTGAATGTACTATGTATCTGTACTAATGGTTGTTTATGCAGTTTGATCTGAAGGTCTGTTGAACTTCATCTGAAGTGTAGACCTGTTTCTTTTCTCTAACATTTTATAATAGTTACTCACAAATCTGTTAATATGCATCTTCACTTCTGATGAACAGCATCTATTTACTAGCATGCAATGCCCTCTTTTATTCTTCCTTACCACAGCAACCCATCCAAGAGCAGGAATGCTCTCGCTGACAGCTGAGAGGTGGTTGAAGAGGGAGCTGCCACGGTTTCGTTCTCTGAAATTCTGGATCTCCTGGATGTGATCTGAAATTGGCTTCAGCAGGTCTTGGAGCTCTGTCTGTGGGAGCAGAAGGGAGAAATTAATAAAAAAAGACAGCAGAAGGATGCAAATATGCTGGAGAAAGAGAGCAGCACTCTGGCAGATTGTAGCCTTGACAGCTAGAGGACGTCATACCTTTTTTAGCAAAACATAACATTTCTACATGAAGGAGTCTCCTAAACATAATTCAGATGTTACAATTTTATAACCTAAGCCCCTCTCAACTGCCCACCCCTACAGATGCTGCTCTCAGTGCCTCCCATTAATTCCTAAACTGGACTTCAGGACAGCGTCTAATTTTATAAGACTTTTTCCATTGGAACTTCCAGATCTCAGCTACAGAATAGCTCGTCACGCAGCTCTCAGCTCCCCATCCCCATCGTTCCGTTCTTTCAAACATTCCTCTGTTCATGGGGAGATCCCTCTGTCCTTGTAAGGCATACTGCTACTCAAGTGTTTACAGTTTACCGATCACACACGTGCCTTCGCTCACACAGATTCAGGAACACAGTGTTTCATTGGTGAATTGCTGCAGCAACGAACTTGTTCTAATATGCAGCGAGCTGAATGCAATGTAAAACATTTCTGGTTAATGAGCAGTGCAAAAGTGTTTAATTTCATTCAGATGGGGAAATGAACGAACAACAGTGCACTATTTAAGGTGGTAGAGATACATCTAATAATGTAAACCTAATGCATTTCTGTCTGTGTGCTATATGGTTTATAACATTTTTGGTTTAGACATGGCTGTGAGGTCTGGATCTGGGTCCAGGATTTCTTTTGGTCAGCACTGGTGAAAGCATTTAGTTTCATACTTTTCGTACTTTGTTAATCAGAATTACTTAAAAAAGTATGATAAAAGAGAAATTTTTGTTGTTAAAATTATAGATGGATGGATGGATGGATGGATGGATGGATGGATGGATGGATGGATGGATGGATGGATGGATGGATGGATGG
>JAOXYM010000018.1:14499257-14510086 GCA_028567055.1 Leptatherina wallacei
GAAGAAGAATAAGAATAAGAAGAATAAACGCTTGCATTTCAATAGGCCTTCGCACCGCCTTCGGTGCTCGGGCCTAACAATCAATACAGGCACTTACAAATTAGCTAATGAGTTATAATTTTTTAAAAGAAAAACGTTTGGAGTTCTACAAGGTTCAGTTTTGGGACCATTTTTATTCATTTTGTATATCAACAATATATGTTTACTGATGATACAAATATATTTTGTTGTGGGGACAATTTGGATGAGCTTTTGGATACAGTTGGGTTATAACTTAAACTTAAGAGTTGGCTTGATCTCAATAATTTAACATTAACTTTAAATCAAATTAAGTATATACTATTTGGAAATAGATTTACCAACACTGATAAGAAACTCATGATAGATAATATAAGACAATGAAAAGTGTCTGAAATAAAATACTCAATACTAAGCAATACTAATATAAGAAGCACTTATCAATAATCAGTAGTCTTGAAAAAGGTAGAAGTGTCACTTGTCGTCCGCAGTTTCCTGTATTTTGTTTTGGATTTAGCCTGAAATACTAAATTTCACATTCTCTTCCAGTTATTTCTATTCTCTCTGCCACTCTTACCCCTCTTCTGTATCAATCTCCCGCACTTTGTAAAACCCACACTCAGTCCTTGTTTGTATATCTGACTATCAATGAATACACTTTTCACTGCCTCTCAACCAGTGACCTGACAGTCTGGGAGTAATCACTTCCTGGTGGGCTCTGTGGACCCTGTGACACTAACACACACAACACAAACAGCAGGCCAAAGGGATGATATCATATTGGTTCTCTCACACACGCACAGCTTTTTCTCCCACCCTTTTCCTCTATACGTGAACATGTTGGGAATGTGTTGTATTAGCGTTTTCTTCGTCAAAGAGCATAGTAATCCCTCTGTGAACAGCCGGCCTGCTGGGGAACACAAGAGGGGAGGACACTGACTGCACAGGACTGAGATACAGTTCACATCTCTGTTGGGCTGCTGATAAATGTGAAACATTTAATGCAATTTGGACCTGAATGTCACGAGAACTGCACTGTGACTCACTCTCCAATTTACTGCAAAAGATTTGTACAACTTAGCTGTTGGCTGCGACACAAGCAACCACAGCCAATCACAATAATAGTTTCAGGTCACATGGTAACATCACTCTCATGTGAGGTGAAAAAAAAGCAAAAATGGGCAGCAAAGGGCTAATCAGTGAGGTTACCTTATCTGTTAACATGTTGGTGTCCAGACATAACTGTAAGTAACTGTAGAGGTTATCATTTTTGTTTTAGTTGGCAGCATAGTCGCACTACCACATCATGAAGCTAGTAACAAAACGGACATGAAACACTAGTTTCATGTTCAATCACAACAAAGCTATTCTATTCTATTCTATTCTATTCTATTCTATTCTATTCTATTCTATTCTATTCTATTCTATTCTATTCTATTCTAGTTATTTTTTAACTTATCTGTTTTTTTGTGCATGAGTGCGTTACTGGAAAGATTCTGTGAAATTATCTCCCTGCAATTGTAGTTGTAATTCCTGGGTTACTATGGTTGCATTTGTCACAGCGTCAGTGGGTTACCATAGCAACTTTCTGCTGTTGTACCTGTGCAGGTTCCTGGTGTGCGGCAGCTATCTTGAGGAAAGTTCTTTGAGTCTGCAGCGCATTGCTCACCATCTCTGCCTGCCAGTCAGAAAAAAGACAACATCAGGTAGGTTATGATTGATTTCATATACAGAAAAAGTACTGCATTTGGTGATCTGAATAGAGATGATGCTGAGCGCTCTAAAAAATAAAGATATAGACATGGACATTCTCAGAGAGTGTTCACAATGTTCTCTTAGCTACAGAAATCCAGACGGTGAAACTGTCTGTATGACACACACGCAAAGTTTGGGTTAGTCCCAGCCAGCTGTGTCCTGTGTGTGTTTGAGACCCCCCTTTGCAGGCTAAAGGAACCACCAAGGAAGCTTTCTCCAAATAAGGAGGTCTACAAACTTAAAGAAACCACCTCTGACTATTGGTCTTTCACATTTTCCTCCTCCACTCCGTTCAGTGGTCGGACACAGAGATAGAAATCTTCTTTCACAGTTAAGAGGAAATACAACCATTCTGTATCTTATATTTCCTGACTGTCCTCCTCTGTTTTGGAGCCCTCTCTATTGTTTTGGATAAATTCCAAGGACATAACACAGCTATTACTGCCAACTGGCTTACAATAAGACAAGCTTACACTCCAAATGGGAGTTCAGGGCATTACCAGATAGGAAAATGTGCTCTAATAGAAATTTGATTAATGAAGGTAGAGAAAAAGTTCAATCTTACTCCCATCCCTGGCTTTGAAGAGGACAGGAAACCCATGTGCATGCTGCCTTCCTACTTCTGAAAAGTGGACCTCCCATGCACACAACAACTGTATCCTTAAGTTTTCATGAGCCGTGCTTATCTAAGTGGAAGCTAGAGATCCTCGCTGTTACATTTATGTCCAGTGAGAAAAAAGTTGGCTCCAGCATTTTTAACAATGACCTACTTAGAGAGAAGTAATTCTAAAGAGATTTAATTTCATTGCGCAATCTAATTTGAAAGATAAGAATAAATTAGGTACAGAATCAGAAGGTTTTCATTAAGGACCTGATTTTCTTCTTGTTAGAGAGTTATTGAGAAGATTCTATAAGTTTCATCACTATACATTAATAGCTGCATTTGTACAAGATTAAACAAACATATAATGTATTCATTAGTGCATTTCAAAGATGGGGGTAGGCAAATTGGGTTAAATTTTAGTGCTAAACTAAGCTAACTAGCATCTGACTTCAGATACAGAAGATGACAAAGGTAGAGTGCCATGCAAAAAATGGCTAAAGTCGTAATCAGCAAATGGCTTAGTGAGTCTTTAAAAGAAAATATAAATATTTTCTTTAACAAACCAACATTACTTTTTCTTTTCCTTCTTCTTTTCAAGTTTCAAAATTACAAAAAGGGGAAAGACTCTTGCAAAAGTCTGGACATCCTAATGTCAAAACTTAGTAATGTCTCTTTGGCAGAGCTTTTCTGTTCTTTTTTGGTGGATTTTCACATTCTTCCAGCAAAAGGTTATTTGTTTTGAGAGATTTCTTTGCTATAGAATTCGGGTAACATCGTCATCCTCCGATGCATTGTAGGACAGGGCCCCCATATTAGCAGAAATGGCAGAGTGAAACAGCAACCACTTAAAATCAAAGGAAAAATAAATTAATAAATAAATAAATGGAAGGAGAAAAATGTAAGAACGCAGTTCCTTACAGAGAAAACAGTCCCAAAAATCTAGGATGTGTGCACCTCAGTGAGGCGCCTGCAGCCAGTGAGCCTTGGTTCTGTACGACATGTTGGGCGGCTGATTTAGACAGAACTGTAAATGCCTCTGGTCACATTTGTAGCTTTGGTATGTGCACTTTGTTTCAAATATTCCACTGACCTGCAATCCCAGCCCTCTTTAAAAGGTTATATTGTTCCTGTCAATCAAATGTCTGTAATTGTAATATTTTTAAGAAAATAATCCCTGTATTTGTTCAATAATCAATGTTATGTTTAACATATTTCTACAGTGACTTTTCTCTTGCTTACTTCAGAAAAGCTGGTAATTACACTTTTTTTGGATTACAGCCATCAGAGACTGACAGTTGTTTGAGATCAATTGTTTGTATTACATTGATGTAAAGTTTTAATATTATAGTTTAATATTAATGTTGTTTCTTTTTATTGGGAAAACACATTTTAACCTTAATGCATTTCCATAAATACTTTCATAAATCACTTGTTTACTTTTCCCCAACAATCAATTTTATGTTGAACAAACTCATTTAAAAGAATTCCAAAGCATCCCATTGATATACATTTGTTTCACAATAAATTAATTCAATGTAACTGGTATAGTAAATTCTTATGACTGTGGTTTAACAACAACACTGGGACACATTTTGTTCATTGCACAACATACATAAACCATTTATATTAAGTAATACAGTTTTGTCTCCTTCACAATGAACTACCATGCTTAGTGGCACTGTGCTGAAATAGGGTATTTTGTGCGTACAACTCCAACCACCCTCTCAACCTGTGGTGTGCTAGTCGTCCGGTTTCCTCCACATCCACGGCATCAAGCTGACAGCGTCCTCCGGTGAAAGCAGTTGTTTTGACTTCATCACTCAACTGTCCAGCACTGTTTCTAATATCAAATCCAACGTCTGCCAACACCCACAATGATTTAAATAATACACATTTTTCATGTAATATGTAGATACTTACATACACATTTACATGAACTTATTTTTATCTTGGCAAAAAAAAAAAAAAAGAACAAACCTAAAGACGACACACTATGGAACTACTGGAAAACGTAGCTAACAGTGAAGTGGCAAACTAAAGTCATCAATCTCTCCCCCTTCACATACAATTAATGGACATCTGAGAAAAAATAAAGTTGGAAAACAAAAAAAAAAACTGTGTGTGCCATGGCGGCTGTGAGAATGGTTGTGGCAGTTTAAAACACAACAAGCCCTCATCACAGATAGAAAATGTATCTGAAAGAAGTTCACTACAAACAAGTTGTTAGTATACTTGTTAGCTGAGATACTGCCAGCGTGTGTCTGCAAGTCCCACAATGTTCCCGAACTCACTGTTGTCTGAGGTCTGTCCTCAGATACTTGATGATGGTCAGATTGGGTGGAGGGTCATAGCAAAACCTTTAGCTTGCTTTTCATGGGGAAGTCTGTTGCAGGGTTTGATGTACGTATGTGTTGTTATTTTTTATTATTATTCATTTTCATTGATGATCGTTATCCTATTCAAGAAGCCATCTATGTTTCTTCCTCTGTTTGTTTGTTAGTTTGTTTGTTTAGGAAGTGATGTTTGTTTCAAAGTTTGCTGGTTTTTGTTATTGGATCCATGACATGTCTTCTGTCCTGCTGGCTGCAAAAAAAAAGAAAAGAAAAGAAAAGAAATCCAAACCACTACCTATCCAACTCTGTCCTGAACAGACTAAACTTGCTATTTTCTCATAAAAATGTACATGACTGTTATTTTAATTCTAAGCATAGAGTTTTTTTTTTCTTCAAAACTATCTTTGTTCATTGTAGATAAAAAGTTAAACCTCCACATGGACTTGTATCTAGAGTGCATCAGACATGGTTAGAAGTGCATTTGTAAACTTGTGATGCAACATTTTATGGTAAGGATACAGAAAAGATTTTTTTTCTAATCTCTTCCATTAAGTCGATATTACTACTGTATATACTGGAGAGTATTCAAGATTAAATTAAGATTAAAACACCTCTTTTTTTTTATCTCTGATGGGCAATTTAGATGAGCAGTTTTTATATAAAAAAGAAGATAGAAATAACAAAAACAATAACATAACTACAAACAGCATTCAGACATTCAGGGCGAGTCATTTAAAACAAGTAGAAATGCCAAGAGACTTGGACTGTCCCTTGAAGCGGAGTATAACCCGTGGTGTGGCGCTGTACAATTGTGCACCACCACACCGAGTAAATCTTGCTGCAGGTCTTTGAAAGTCAGACTAGGGGCTTTCATTTGCCTTTCCAACAATTCTATAAGCAATTTTCTCACCTCATACTTCTACTTGACCTCTGTTTGTCTTAACCCTTAATTCTTGTTTACCTCACAAGTAAATGTATAAAATGTTTTTCTACTTTCTAATTTTTCTACTTTGGGTGCTGGCAGGATTGCAGTCCTGTTGAAGCTAGACAGAAATCTCTTTCAGCAAACAGTAGACTGAGACACCTGCTTTACTGTGGCTGCACATTTCTACAACAACAGTTGTCAACAACAGCCGGTGCTTGGCAGTGTTTAGCTCGTAGCTCATTATTCACTTAAGTTAGGAAAAAGCTTTCTCTTATCTGGACTTACATGTTTCTCCACTTCGCTTCCAATGGATTTGCTGTAGTTCAGGTAGTCTGACACTGGACCTTTCATCAGAACATCGAAGGCCTCCACACACTGAGACAAACCTGGAAACAGAGAAACCGCTGATCATTCTCAGCTTGATTTAAGAACTGAGCAGAAATGAACAGAGGGGAGCTGATTTTCTTCGTACAGCTGTCAGTATTTGGTTTTCAACACACTTGCCTCCATCTATCCCGTTGACACAGTTCCCATTAGCCATGCTGCTGGACGTTTGCATCGTAACGGACATCTGCTCCAGGCGAGTCACAGCTCGCTCCAGCCGCTGCATTAAATCTTCCATGGTGATAAACCTAGTGACAAAGGCAGGAATGGCTTCTTTAGGGGTCCACGATGATTTTGAAAGTGTAATACATGTCTAATCTTAAATTTTTTCTGTGATGTTTTTACTTCAAACAGTCTTTAAGTTCTGAGCAACAACCCCAGATTCCCTTTCAATCTTTCCAACTAATTACTCTTGATTTTCATGAAAACTAAACGTAACCAAGTGTCGCTGGTTGCATATTACTGCTGTCACTGTTCAAACTATCCGGCCCTCTGCAGTAGTCACAGGCTTCGACCTTTAACACAGGAGCAAATCACATAATTAAGTTATAAGAGGGCAGAAACTCGTGCCAGGCTGAGAGGAGAGTCCAAGAATAAAAAAGCAGAAGGATCAGTCAAAGAAAAGTCTGATAAAATCAAGGATATATCCTTAGATACAATCAACAAGAAGGCATGGTTTTCTCTCTGGAAAGTAAAGAAATGCACACCAGAACTATAAGACAAGAACTGATCACAGGTCATTTTTATTCAAAATCATTTGTTTGATTATCCTAATTAACTGTGTACAAACAGTAATTGAACAT
Organism: Leptatherina wallacei; assembly: GCA_028567055.1. Lineage (NCBI taxonomy): Eukaryota > Metazoa > Chordata > Actinopteri > Atheriniformes > Atherinidae > Leptatherina > Leptatherina wallacei. The sequence goes on from JAOXYM010000018.1 coordinate 14,506,080, forward strand.
TATCACATTCAAGGATTTTGCGAAGGCCACACTTGGTCTCTTGCTTTAACACTGAGCAGCCATATGTCTCACCATGAAGCGATGCAGGCCTGCTTCCAATATTCATTAGTCAACAGAAGAGGAATTCAATCCAGCAACCCACTGCATGTTTACACAAACTACTGCTAGGTAACACACGCTTTCTAATCTGACACCTGAACCTGCAGCACACAATCCAGTAGAGTGGGTTAAAGACTTTTCTTTTTTTCTTCCTTAACAAAATGATCTATAAAACTTACAGAAACACAAAGAAACTGCCATAATATGCTAGCTATTCAGACTAACTATTGTTCCCTTTCTGTAATATTTGTCAAGTATGTCTTGTTATTATGTGCAGCAAACATGCCATGATGGGTCATCAAGTCATCTCTCAGCAGTGCCACATGCCTGTCGCAGGACTCAGATGTTATTTCTGCTCTGTGGGTCACAACAACAGCTCTCAGGCAGGACCAGAAACCTGGAGAGCTGGAGCTGGATTGACAACAAGAAGTCTGAAACGAACCATGGCATTAACTTGACAAATCTGTAATAACAGATTCTTTTTACGATGTTTGCATTGATGGGTTACTTGATGTGTTCATATGAACCCCTTAAAAGTGTTCAATGAAAAAAAGAAAAAGAAAAAAAGAAGATTTAAAAAGTCAAGTTTAAATAAGGTTTTTGTAAAGATTTTATCATAACTTATAAACCCTTTTATAATGGTGAGTGTATCCAGCACTGTGAGCTCAAACTGTAAAAAAAAGGGGGGAAAAAGGCTGTAAGATGAGGTCAACCAGGTGATGAGCTCAACATTGGCAACAGCACATTGGACGATTTCAGTGAGTTGAATTTTTACAGTTTGGAATATCTTAATAGTGTATTTGAGACATCATAGTGTTGATATTTATTTTCAAGGTGTCATCACCAAAACAAGTACCTCAAACAAAAAATGTATCTGTAGATTAGTGAATTAGGAAAAATGTTTGTTGCTGTGCTGTGGTTTCAGATTTATGTCAAATAGCAGCCTAATCTATAAATAATGGTATAAATGGGAAATAGACACAAAACATTAACTTATGACTTCTGGTTCGTGTGATCAACATGTTTTGAGTTTTAAACTGTAGGGGCGGGGCTTGGCATACAGAAATCCAGGAAAATAAGACTTGGATCCAATAAGTTATTTGAGTATATTTAATCCAACTCTAACCATGTTGCTTGTAATTCATAACCTTAACCAAGGGATGTGCACAGCAGAAATGAAAAAGTGAGTGAGAGCGCAAGGAAACAGAGACCAAATCCTGAAAATGGCATTTCAAGAAAAGCTGAACAGCAAATTCAGTTCTTCAGCTTGACTGTCACACATAGCTCCATCTTCCAGATTCCAAAATGCTGATTTTCTTGCCTTTAAATGTGATGCAACAGTCATTTTGTGACTATTTCTACATGCAGAGACTGTGTTCCTCTGATGGAGTCATTTTCGTGAGTTGCATGAAAAACTAGAAGCACTCAGAGAGCGTAGACCTACGCCAAGCCATCGTATTTTTTAAATTTTTTTTTACCAATGATGGCAGTACCAATGCTAGTGTGAGCAGTATTTTTTAGTTAGAAGCTTTAATGGCAAAATCATCCCTATCTCCACATAGTAAAGAATCCTTTAAAAAATGCCTAGATCCAGGTGGTGATCTGGATCACCCCCAAAATCTAATCACTTGTTCCTACTTTATTCCATTTCTGAGTTTTTCTAAAAATGTTATCAAAATCTGTCCATAACTTTTTGAGCTATGTTGCTTAACAGACAGACAGACCAGCACCCCCGAAAACACAATCTCTGCCTTTGCAGAAGTAATAGAGAAATTTGTGTATGTGGACACGAATTCGTGAAATTGTGAGATTATTCCATGTTTCACTGAGACTGGGTTGTAAGCAAGCTCAAGTCAAAAAATGTCTCATTGTTGTGTTCAAAACTTGATTCTGAAACCATGAAGCAGAGCTTGCCAGCATCTGTACTGATTGTATTGTTTGTCAGCCAAATTCTCCATGGCATTGCACTCGCATGCCAAGTGATGCTCTTTTGTACTGTATGAATGAATTCATTCAGTTCATCACCAAAACATAGAAACAGCTAAGAGTTTAGCCAGACGTTCATCATTCAAAAATACTCAACAAACTAAATGCTTTGGTTTTGTATATCACTTGTTATTCTTCTTCTTCTTTTTAAATATATTTATATAGTTTATGCTAGTGGGTTAAAGCGTCTGAAATATAAAGACTCAAAACCAACAGCTGAGGCAGCCCACATGCTCCTGCAGTGGAAAGACATGAGTGACTTCACTCTGACCCTGTGTGTGTCTCCTGAATCCTCCAGCCTGGTATCTGATCTTTGGGGCTATATTAGGCCACAGCCTGCCTTTTGCTGTTGTGGGCCCCGGTGAAATGTTCTTATGTAGACTCTGCTTCCTGTGGCTCACTCTGAGATAACGTGGAGATAAAGGAGGACGCAAAACCTGTTGCTTTACACCACATCAACAGCTGTCCATTCAGTCATGAGCAGAGTATTTTGAATGAAGAATCTTAAATGAACTATGTGTGAATAGAAGAATAAAGACTTATGAAATCTGTGTATGGGTCTGATGATTAAGATTATATGCAAATGTGAATAGGTTCATTTTGAGAAGCAGTAGGCCATTTGAGAAAACAACAGAACTTTTGATCATACAACCCATTAATCCCAAGTTTCCTGAAAAAAATCAAATCAATTAACATCTCATTCATAATGGTGTTCTACTCGAAAACTGTACAAAGGTGTAGCTACAGGTTTGTTTCAGGTGCTCATTGGTACCTGGCAGGCCAAACATGGGGAGAACACCAACACGTTGTAATCAAAGATGACCTGGCACTGGCAAGCTGTCAGGACTTTCACCACACTTTCACATCTGATGCTTTTAAATCAGCATTACAATATAATTTGAAATACAAAGGAAATAAAGGAAGAAATTCAGAAAGAACTTCATATTGCGCCAATTCCTTGCAGCAATATAAAAGAAAAACAAACAAACAAACAAACAAAAAACAGGCAGCAGGTGATGGGGTTTAGACATTTCTGTGCAAAGATGAACCCCTCCGTCCAACCCAACCACCCACCCACGGTACTTCTTCATCCCTCTGCTGCGATAAACTTGACGTTCAATCTTTTTCTCTCTCTTTTTTCTTTTTTAAGACACCCTTTAAAAACAGCTTACCCCTCTCTTCTGCAGTAATTTTCTGTCGGGATGTTTAGTCGTGTTTCTCAGTGCTGGTCCGTGCTGTTGCCTTACGGTGCAGTCCTGCCTTCCTGCCTCGTCCTGCAGCTGTGCACGGCAGCAACGGCGACTCTTCCGGGAAGTCCTAATTAAGCAACACGGTGAACCTGAGAGCCACACAGAGTGCTGCAAGGACCATGACTCAGTCAGTGCCGCAAAATCGCCTCTGGGGCAGACAGACTTCGCAGACAGTATGGCAGCCTCTAAGAACCTTGCCAAAAATAGACAGATGATTGACGTTGCGTTTAAGCTTGTATGGGTCTCCTGAGGGAATGGTCCTTAACTTGATAGGGAGTCATCGTCATTAAAGCAGACTCACAGGAGTGAGAACCAGTTTGAGACCCCACTTGGAAATCCCTGTTTTCGTATTTCCCCTGAGGACATGAGAAGATAAGGACTACAATGTTATTACAAACTGCTGGTTTAAGTCAAAGTTTTACATTCTTCAGAAACCAATAAGACAACACCACTGTAGAATACTAGGAAACCTATCATTTTGGTTTGGATTATAAACCAGATTTAACCAGAACATTTAAATAAAGGGCTGCACGGTGGTGTGGTGGTTAGCACTGCAGCCTCACAGCAAGAAGGTTGCTGGTTCGAGTCCCGGGCGGAGTTTGAGCCAGAGGGGGTTGCTGGTTTGGGCTCGGTAGGGGTTTGAAACAGTGTCCTTTCTGTGTGGAGTTTGCA
>JAOXYM010000018.1:14510186-14524660 GCA_028567055.1 Leptatherina wallacei
ACTTGCTGGGATAGGCTCCAGCCCACCCGCGACCCTGCGTGGATTAAGCAGTACAGAAAATGGATGGATGGATGGATGGCATTTAAATAAAGAACAGTTCTGTTTTACTTTTAAAGTGCTTTAGAGAACTTAAAACACAACTAATAAAACCATCAAGTATCTCAATCTTTTAGGTAAAAGATTGCTTTAAAAATAGACCTACATATCTTTTGTCTTTTTCCCATCCCTTTTTATATCCCATTAGTCTTTATACTTGGTCATTATATTATCTAGTAGTAGATTGCCGATTCTGAAAATTTCCCTTTGTGTATTTTTCCTTCCTTTTCTTGAGTATTTTTTCTGTAGTAGTTTGTTCCTTTATCAGCCAATTTCAGGATGCAGTTTTTGTTTTTTTTGTTTATTATTAATCATTTGTCTTTGTTCTCTCACAAAGATGACATAGGACAAGGTCTGCACTGCTACATGGCTGAAGGTTCTTTACATCTTTACAAAACACTGCTTAGATGTTTCTACAAGCAATCAGATTTAAATGGCCTCATGACTGACCATGATCCTTGCATAAAGCTGAAAGTAGTGGAGGGGTTTTTCTTTCTCTCTTTTTAAAATGACAAATAGTGGAGACAATGCAACATATAGATCAACCTAGCACAACTGTGAAGACACTATTATCATGGAACAACATATACATGTTTTCTAGCCATTCAGACATCTCTTAAAGAGAAGGCCATGGATATTTTAGCAAAGAAATCCATGTTCTGTATGTTTTACAACAGGTTGGTTCTGTTGCAAAAGACTCTGAGTGCTAAGCTGAAAATATTTGTTTTCACGAGACAAAAATATATTGAATAACCCTATATAAAGTCAGTAAATCCTTCAATAGGTCAACAACTAATCAATCATAATGAATGTTTGTTTTTTTTTACATATCGGTACAAACTAAATACTGTCATCTTTTAAAAATCCTCCCATTAGCAAGTTGCTAAACTCTTCAAATCAAATCAAAGAAGCATCAGAGCTCTACATTATCCTTTGAATAAAATATCAGTTTTAAGATTAGCATTACATAAGCTGCAATGACTGCTACTGATTTCACCCATCAGGCCTTGCTGCATCCATGCTGTGTCATGGTCACTCACCGCTCACAGTATGTGGCCTAGTTTCATGTTTCACTGGTGACCAAAATATTCCTGAGCTGAGCGAAAGAAGGCAGCGAAGGAGCAGGAGAAGCAGCTCACTCTTTTTAACATGACTTAATAATGAGACAACTGATCAATTATTGATTGAGTGAGTCCTCAGAGACTTTATCATGTGTCAGTTGTATCCAACACACCAAACCTCACTGGATGTGATGGTAACTTTAGTGTTTCTGAAATTGTCTAGAGGCAATCCTCCTCACAGTAAGGAGGATTAGAGTACCTTTCATGTGTCACTCTGCAGGTAAGAAATAAGACATGAATTATACAGACAATTTCATGAATAAATGTGCAAAACATATATTCCTAACATAAATTTCTCAATAATGTTCATTGTTTTTTTAATATCACTTTTAATGGACAGATTACTTCTAAGCACAGTCCCAGAGCAAGGGCCCATGCCTTGTCTTTTCTGAGAAATATACAACAATATACTACACCATATATCCAGGAGGAACAATACAACCAAAATGAGACAAAAGAAGAGGTGTAAACTTACCATAAAGAGAATTAGAGTAACTAAATTAAGACAAAATTCAGAAAAAAACACAGTTTATGGGAAGGAGAGAAGCATGTAACCAAAACCAGAATAAAAATCCACAAAACCAGAATAAAAAGTGATCCCAATGCAGGAAAGAATGGTGACAAACAGGTGCAAACACAGATTTTAAAACAACATAACCAGAGTTGTAAATTCAACAAAATAGCAATATTTCTTATTGCTTCATCCAGTCAGTTGCTCATGTTAGTGATGCGCGATACCACTGATTTGCTTTCTGATCCGATACCAAGTAAAGTTCAAGCCAGTATTGATAATACCGATCCCATTCCGATACTTTGTACAAAAACTTAATGCATTTGGAAAATCACTTTCAAAGCAGCCTTCCTCCATCCCACTCTGGTCACAGTCAGACTTTACATTGATACATCAATTTCTTCCTCATTTCTCATTTCTTGGTGGTTAGCACACAACAATTTGGTGCATTGCCACCACCAAATGGTAAGGAGGGCAGGCCAGAATGTCAGATGGACCACTGAGTGTTTAATTGAGTCAAATGGTTCCTCCTGCAGTCATCCTCTAAATATAAGGTGGAAAACTATCAGAATCTTCATAAATAAGGAGGATAAAAAAATTTTTGTGGATTCTGTTCACTACTGTGACAAGGCCCTTTGTTGCCCAAAATGAGCTTCTCTTGCAGAGATAATGCCATGTACAGATTTTTTATGACATGAGTAATAACTTTGTTGTGTATGCATTAAAAAAATTAACATGTAACTGTATTCCAGTTAGTTACAAACTTTTACCCCACATTATTAAAATATCAATATTTCAACATGAAAATCAATTCTAGAGCATAAATAGCTGAATCGGACGTACCAATATTTCCCTTCAATCCGCACATCACTAGTTCCTCTTCGTAGCAGGAAAATCAAAGTCATCTTGCAATGAACACACACAGACAATCAAAAATCTGTTTTATTCATACCTGCTCATGACACTGACACTTAGCTGACCAGCAAACTATACATGGTTTAGAATTTGGTGTCTGTTTGCAACCATGCATGATTCCTCTCTGGTTTCAACATCTTTCAGTTCTTCTTATAATAGACTTGTCTGAGCCATCTATATCACTTTTGTGAAGCAAGTCCCTTTTTATTACTCACCATCCAATAAGTGGGTGGAAATAAAATAAGATAAAAATCTATAATAGAAACACTAGTAGTTGTTTTTTTTCTAAATATTCTTTATTGATGACATGTAGTTTTTTCATTGTAAATACTGTTTTGGGGGTTTATGATATTTTTTGACTAATTGATCATAAGTGAGCAACACAACATCTACATACAGAACTTTAACTTTCTGTATGACTTTCATTTCTGTGATCGAAATCCTCCATTTGTTTTTACCAGGTGTAAACTTTTAATTTCCCCAAATAGGAGTGAACTGTGAGAGTGGATGATTAGTATCATGTTTGTTTGCAGCATGCCAAACAATAATTGTGTTTTTCAAAAAAGGTTTTTTTTGGGGGGGTGATCTAAAAAAAAGATTTTTTACATCTGATGAATGTACAGAGATATTCAAAGCTAGATCTGGAATAAAAAGAAATTTCAGTCTCCAACCAGACTGTAGGGGAGGCCAAACAAAAATAATAAGCAGCTGATGTCAGTACCATCTGAAATTGGATATTTGAAGTCCTCCTCTTCCAGAGAGCAGATATAATACCTTTTAGGCAGAGTCTTTCCTGTTATTTCAAATCAATAGACTACACAGTTTGTTTTATTTATCATAAAACAAAGATATAGGCAGATTAGACCATTGATTAAATGTTCATCATGACTTCTTTTATGATGGTATCATGATTTGCTGAAGTTATTTTATTGAGTTCTGGAGTGATTTTAACACCTAAATATTTTAAACCTTCTTCCTTCCTTCGTCATTAAGAAATTATTATACTGATTTAGAGTTCTTCATTTTGTATCCAGAGAATTCTCCCAACATATAATTAACTTAATCCGTTTAAAGTTGGTTTTTAATTGTTTGCAGAAATATTTATAAATTTCAAGTCATTAATAAAATAATAAAAGCATGACACAGAACATTCTAAGTCTTGTAGATGGGTTCACAGAGATTGATGATTGTTTTTCTTTATTATTATTTTTCATTGGAAACTTTCACACCTATCTTCTCTCAGACCTTTTTTTCTGCAACCATTCAGACATCAAAATGTTTGGCTCATTGTGGGGATGGGTGGTATGACTTTTGTTATTCTAACTTTTGTAATTCTTGAGTTACATAGCATTTCATTTGCAGCCATTTGATTGGACAAGCCCTCTTCTGACTACAAATACTTGACCAATGATGGTTCACACCTGAGGGGAATGAGTGCAACCATGTGGTTTGCAGCAGTACAAAAGGTTGTGAAAGGAAGTGTGGTAGAATGGTCTGGAGTCAAACCAGTGACCTTCACCAGCAAGCTCTCTTTGTCTAACCCCCAGGCCACCAGACCAAACAAAATACTGATGGGTAGAAGGGGGAGAAATTTTGCCAATAGGTACAAAATGCAGCATCTGCATTTTGCCTAAAAGAGCATAATTGCATAACTGCATTCACACTAATGAATATTTGAGGGTGATGACCTCCAAACACCCATACTTTCACCATGGTCTTGAAGAACTATTTCTCCCAAAAAGGGTGCTTTGCTTTAAAGGGGTTCCAATAAGAACCATTTTTCTTACAGACAACCCTTGAAGAACCTCTGATGAACCCTTTCAATGAAAAAGGGATTTTCAGATGCAAATGGTTCTGGGTGGAACCTCTGCCCTTTACAAAGAACCCTTTTGGAACCCTTTTTTCTAAGAGTGTGGAGGGTTTAATAACCGAACCCATTTAATAAATGTTAGAAACACTAGTTTTACTAATTGTGAGTATTTCACTCTTTTACTATCTCAAACATTATTAGCTCACTTTGAATGTTATAGATCATCTATTTTATGGAGTTATGTATTTAACATTAAATACTGTAGTGTATATGCTATATATCAAAGAGTGTCCCTAATGTCCTAATTTTTGAATATTGAATGAATTTTTATTTTGTACTATACCTTGTATATGACTCCAACAGATCTGATCACCTTTTGACTGAAACACTCCATTTTAGCTCCTGTCTCTTTAATCCCACCCTCAAAAGGCTCACTCTGCTCTGATGGGTCAGCTGAGAGTTCAAAAGCTGTGGCGATCACAGGCCTGTTCACACTCCGCAAGAACACAGAAATTTGTTCTCCCTTCCACGGCTGAGAGAAAAGAATTAAAAATGTTTTTTCTCAGTTCTGTTTTGGGAATTTTCACAGCTTGATCTCGACACATCATCCGGGGGGAATGTTTTGCAAAAGTTTCAACAAGGTTACATTTTTGAGGAACAGCGGGCCGAGGCTGTGGAAAAAGTACATAAATCTATACAACACATGTACGGCATTTAACCCACAGCCTGTACCATAAGGTCAACAACCACAAACCTCCACCCCGCGGCAGATGAGGTTTCTCATGAATTATGAAATAACCAGACCAAAACTCAGTTCTTGTTCTTGCCACCTGGAGAAAACAAATAACTTTCTCTGTTACTGTACAGTACTATGCAGAGGCCTTAAGGCAGCTGCTCATTCTCTGTATGAGTTGTGCCAAACAAGCCATAAAGCAGGCAATATGCTAATATATTACATGGTTATGCAGGAATATAAAGAAACAACATACTGGACTACAAATTAGGCATTTAAGCCAGTTTGGAAGCAGTTATTCTGTCTTTTTTCAAAGAAAAAAACTCACATTGTGGACTAAGAACAGAAAAGGTTTCATAATACACTGAAGAAAGGGAAAAAACAACCAAAGGAAACCATGTTATGATCTGTATAACAATATGGTGTATGTGAAGAAGAAATAAAACTAACATGTGAAGGAAGATCATACGACAACACATGAAGCAAAGTGAAATTCATGAAAAAAATGGCACCATGCTCTTTTTTTCAAATATAGAACATTTTATTCCAATTTGAGTAAATAATGTGGAAACCTGAAGTAAAGGTTTTAATATCAACAGGACCTTCGCATTTAAATAGCAACATTTTACAAGCCTTCATCCAGTGACAATGAAAAGCTTCTTCGAAAAGTTTTTTTTTTGTAATTTATTTTTTATATTTCCCTTGTAAGAAAGAGTTCAAGTATAAAAATTCCCAACAGTGTAAAACAGCCCATCTGATGTATATGAAGCAAAAGAAGCACAGCTACTGAAACCTTGACGACAACCATACATTCTAGTAGAGAAAAGCAGCATTTTTGCTTATTTTTTTGTCAAAATTATTACTATTTCCTCTTATCTAAACACAGAAGAGGCAGAGTACAATCTGCATGCAAACAGGCCTGCACTTAAATAAAGTTCTTCCATACAAAAGGCATTAAACTAATATTTAATGTCCTGTACTAAAGAATCAAAAAGATAAAAAAAAAAAAAAAGAAAAAGTACAGTGCACATAACAGTATTTCAAATAATTCCTACATTAACATTTTTGGTTGAGTATGTTAATAATACTTATAATAAAACTAATCAATAACTTATATGCCTTGAGATGAGTACATAATAATATTATTAATACAGTACTGCCACTAAGTCTCTACTCTCAGAGTGTCAACATGGTCAACCTTCAAAAATAAATATATTAAATAGTAGATTTCTCTCTTTTTAATTTTTTTTTTGAATCTTAAATAGCTGTAAAAATGTAAGGCACACAGACTAACATAACATCAAAGAGTAAACCCCCATCTTCCCCGCCCCACCTGGTGTTCTTGACAGACATGAGGCAGGCCAGTTGTTGGGGTGGCTTTGGTGAAAGTGAGTGTGTACCTGACACCAGACTGCAGCAGCACAGAGCTGGAAATGCTGACAGCGGCAGCAGTGCTGAATGACTGGAGGGGGAGCGGGGGCACCCGCCATGGGGCTCTGTGTCGGATGGAGGGGGTGTAAAGTTGGTTCCCAAAGGGCTCGGCCAGGGATTAAAATGTGACAGCTCAACAAACGAGCACAAGTGATGCGTTCTTTCCAGAGTGATCCGTCTGTGCGGCGCTGGAGCGGCTCCGTCCACCCCCCCACCAGCAGCTGCTCTCTCCCTCTTTTTTTTCTCTTTCTCACCATCACAGAGATACATGACTGTGCTGCCTTTGTCTTTGACTGCTATGTGTGCAGCTCTGGATGTATACATGTGAGTGAAATGTGGAAAAGCAACAGATTTAGTGTTTCTCATTGTCTGAAGCCAACCTCTCTTCTTTTGTCAGTGCTTTTTGTTTTGTTTGTCAAGCCCTTCCACCTACCCCCCCCCCCCCCCCCCCCCCCCCCCCCCTTCAGTCCAAGAGGCAAGTCAGAGTTGATGACATTTTCAGTTTTTTTTTTTGTTTTTTTTTGTCTTTTTTGTCTCATGGTGATTTGTTTACTTTGCATAGGTCAAGAGGTTGAGACTCAGTAAAATAATAAAAAAGGGACATTCAGCATCAGGAAGATAAAAAGGTAGTTCTTCAAATGTGTGTGACACAACTAGATATGACTCTTTGACTTCCTGACAGAGGTCACATAACAATAGTTAACACATTGGAAACGGTTCCATTTCCCTGATTATCAGAAAATATTAACTCCAAAAAAATGCACTTTGATAGACAAAAAAGAACAAGCAGAGCCCTCAATGTGTAATAATAACAATAATAAATATAAATGTTATGAGGGCATTAAATAACACTTGCATAACACAACAAGTGAAAAAAAAGGCATTTTTTTCTAAACTAACGTTAAAGACAGCAATAGGACTTAAAGGCTTAGTTTAACACCTACAGTATACCAACCACTGGGATTAGTTCCTGTATTTTTCTCTAGAAAAAAGTACTCTACTACAATGATAATAGTAATGATAATAATAATCATAGTAATAACAACAAAATAATAGTAAATAATTTTCATTATTTGTTCTGCAACTTTTTTTCATTTTCTGCTTTTTTGGTTGAAGCACAGCAAGTTGGAAAATTACTGTATAAAGTTCCCACCTCACCATCGTCATTACTACCATCACCATCATCATCTTTTTAAAGCAACTCTGCCTTGGAGTTGTTGACATGCCCACCCTTAAAGCCACTCCCTCTTTCTTTTCTTTGTCTCCTTACAATGACTCTGCTGTGGTCGAGAGTGGGCTTCCTCTCTCTTCTTGCCCAACACTTGCAGTGGCTGCTATTGCATGCGGTCAGCTTGCAACTGCTGAGCCTGGTACTGGCCGAAGGCTGCGGCTGCAGCGGCGGCTGATCCAGGTGCGGCAGCAGCTAAAGGCTGTGGGACAGCATAGCCGTAGCCGGTGGTAGCCACGTAGCCTGTGGCAGCAGGGGAGGCTGCGTAAGGATACTGCTCATAGGCGGCGGCGGCTGCACTGGCTGCAGCTGAATACTGTGCATAGGCAGCGCCGGTGTAGTCGATGTAAGGGGAGGAAGCAGTGGCAGGTGCAGCAGCTGCTGGCTGCACGTGAGGGATGACCACGCTAGGCTGAACAAAGGCTTGAGGGTACACATAGTGGGCCGGGATGCTGTGGGGCAAACACAAACATGTGATAGGTAGTTTAATTTCAGTACCAAACATAAAGTATTAGAGCAAGAGCCACCCACCCACCCCTACAAATAAAATCCATCCTAAACCCCAACTCCATCACACTGCGGCCAAGCGCCCTCCCACCACCCAGTCCAATTCACCAGTCAAGAACACCAAAGAAATATCTGCTAGTAAGAATTAGGATAATATAGGGTTGCCAAAATAGAAAACTCTGTGAAAAGAAGATTGTAAGGTGAAGAAAACTTTGAACACTCAAAGGCATTTAATTTCTGGGCTTCTCAAATCTGCTGAAAAACCACAAATACATATACTTTTTGGCAGAAAGGATTATATTGCCCTATGAACTACAATTTAATAAACTGTATTCACTTCTTCTTGAGGTCCATTTTGTATAGTAGACAGACCTACAGTGAGGCAAAGGGAGGTGAGATTCAGTAAAAAAAGGCAGTAGTTGGTGATCTGTAACCTGCATCTATGTCCCTGCCTGCTGGAAGGCCATTGGGGTGGAGAGTGGGGGCTTACAGTGCCAGGCAGTGGGTGGGGGTGCGAACAGAGGAGATGAGCCTCGGGACGCATTGTGAAAATGTCACTGCCACTTTGACAGCTGGACAGTTTTAAAAAGGGACACTGCTGGCCATTTCCCCCTCTATATCAGGACAAAGAGCTGGGAAGGCAGCAGGGGTAGCTGGGACTAGGCTCTGCACTGACAGGGATGTTTCGATTAAATAAACAGTTCTGAACAATGAGCGCATTCTGCCCTCTATGACATAGCCTTATCCCGCTCCACGAACTCTATCAGGGCTGGAAACTAAGTTGGACAGAAAGCATGAGAATATGGTTGGAAAGTTGTAGAGTCTTTAAAGGACATGAAGCATCAACGTTTAACTAAAGAAGCATAGATATAAGTTTTTGATGCCTTCTTCCTCTAAGTAAAAGGCAGCTTCCTATTCAGATTAACTTTAACTAAAATGGAACAAGAAGTATCATTTTAACAAAACGATGACAGACAAATGTTGGAAAAAAGAGGCCTCACAAATCTCTTAAAAGAAAATCAGGGAAACCTGTTGAAACCTGATAATCACTTAAGAGTTTAGATGTAAAGAGAATAGTGAAGTTACAGAAAAATCACTAAAGAGTAAAAGGAAGGATCTATCGTGGCAACCCTATTGTGAGCACTCCACTGTCCAATCCAACTCACATTTCAACCCAAAATAATGGACTGGGAGAAAAACAGCAGAGGAAAAACAGCAAGACATCAGGGAAGGAAGAATAAAATAATAAAATAAGATGAAATTAAATAGTTGATCTCAACTACATTGATTACAACAACATCACAGCACATTCAAAGACAAAAACATGAACATGGGAGGTGACAACTATAAAAGAAAGCATGTCAAAGAATAGTGTCACTGTTACTGGAGGGCCAATTGTGATGTTAATCTAATCAACACATAAATCAGGTACACGCACACACATGCGCACATGCGCACACACACACACACACACACACACACACACACACACACACACACACACTTAGACACATACTAGGATGCCTTTGAAGGCCAGTAGCTAAATTCCCACACTGAAAGGTTTTACTACTTCAGTGAAGCTAATTGTAAAACCCTATGAAACAGCATTTTTTGTGATCATGTAATGGTGAAACTCTCTGAAACCCACACTAATGAAACTCTGCAGGTCCAGGCAGGTTTTCAGGTTGACTGTACAGAAAACCATCACTAAAGCTGGCCTACTAAGTAAGAAAGTCTCACACTCTGAAATGCAGAGACTTTTTTGATACAAAAGGAGATAAATATCCATTTTGCCTGATATTTCAGACATAGTCATTGTTAATGAATGTTTGTGCACTGAATTATTACAAATCTTATTCAAAAAACATGCCTGGACAAATAAAATGAATAAAATAAAAATGCCTTGACCGACTGTTGACTATTAGAAAATTACAGCTGCTGTTCATAATGCAATAAACTAGTGAGAATCTTCTATTTAAGAAGTTCTTTCCAAAACGCTACAAATGCCAAAATAAAAAACCTGAGTTTGTCATTCCATTTTCCTGTGTAGGGAACCTATTCACTGCTCTATCAATGTTTCATGCCAAATCGCTATAGTTCCTTGTTTAAAATAGTGGGAAATGCAGTTCCTCTGCAAACTGATTTTGGGTCTAATTAAAATGTTATTTTCCTGAAAACTATTGAAATGGATCCATACCGTTTTGGAAAAGAGCTCTTCACTTATTAATTCAATGCAATCATCAAAACCAAAATATTTTAAATAGAATTGCTGTGAGAAATTAGAAATATAAGACAAATAAGAGAGAACAAAAACATTTTTACTATTTACAATTTACTACTATGCCATTTTTTATTTCTATTTTTTTCAACACGAATATAAATTAGGCCATCTGACCAAAGTCAGCTACGCCAACATGGCGTCCATCACTTCTCATTTATTTACCGGATTTTTTTGGGAGAGTACGACAATACCTGTGAAAAATCAGTTTTTGCTTGACATGCAGTTTCTACTGCAGTTTAAAGATAGGGTGGGAGATGTTTTCAAGGAGCATTTTTTACTATATTGCTTAAAATCCCCTTTACACCCCGATTGCAGCCAATTAATCAAAAGCTCTAATACAAAAATAAAAAATGGACAGTGGACTGTGGAATGGACAGATCTGAAAAAACACCATCCAATCATTTTAACCGGCCCATTCTAAAAGATTGGATGGTTCCTGTGTTCTGGAGGGGGGAAGTCTGAAGAAAGGGTTGTGACCAATGACTGTAAAATATATGGACAGACCCTCCGTCACGTGACCCGTAGGTTTTTGAAGAGCTGAACTGAGGCTTTTTGGGCGGTTCCCACCGTCGCCATCTTGGCAGCGTCACGAGTCTCATCACTCCCGGAAAAATTCAAAAATGGGGGACAAGGTGGCGCTGAGAGGGGAGCTGTGAGCGTGTGGATGATTGACACCCATCAAACTCTGAGCTGCCTGTAGCTATGAGCTAGCCACGCTAGTCTGGAGCTAACGGGAGCTAACGGAGGTAGGTGGGCTAAAGCTAAGGTGCGCTGTTAGCCGGCTTTAAGCCGTGGCTGTGGTACCCATAGACATATATAGATAGATGCCGTATTGACTGCCGTATTGACAGCCAGAAAGGAATACCATCTATCCATCCATTTTCTGTACTGCTTGATCCAATTCAGGGTCACAGGGAGGCTGGAGCCTATCCCAGCAATTATCAGGCGAGAGGCAGGGTACACCCTGGACAGGTCGCCAGTCCATCGCAGGGCCAGAAAGGAATACCGACACTGTTAATGCTTATATCCGTCGGATTATACATTATTAATTGATTGGACAATATAAGCTGACACACTCAATTTCATTTTATTACGGCCCTGATGCAGAGCTTCCTCACTTTCCTTTATATTCTGTCTATCTGTTAGCAACATAATGCAGAAGGTTATGGACGGATTTTGATTAAATTGTCAGGAAATTCAAAAACAATGAAGTGTTTTGGGAGCGATCCGGATCACTGCCTGGATCCAGGAATGTTTTCAAAGATTATTTTCTACGGGATAGGGATCATTTTGTTACTACTAGAAATAATGTCCATGATCATTGGCAAAAATTTTAAATAGAATAAAACAATAGCCCAATTAAAACGGTTTGCCAGAGGTCTGCATTCAAATCAGTTTGCTTAGTTTTAACGGCCAGTCGGAGCATGTTTGTGTCGGGATATTAATACTGTGATGGCACGATTAGTTTTGTGTTTCATAAATGTATGGTTCTGTAGTTCTTCCATATGCAAGCATTAGGCAGCTATTAACTTCATTATTTCAAATGCAACCCTAGTGGACTAGGTGTCAAAGGAATTTGAAAACGATTCAAACTAAAAGTTTTTCATTCTGACTTGTGAAAAGTATTTCCTTGAGCTCGTACTAAAACAGTGTTATGATTTGTACAGCCTCAAGCTGCACATGATTCAGGCATCTTTCCTCCATTCAGTCTTCATCAAATTTGAGAACTTGCCAGGACCAATATGGCGGCGCTGTTGACGTACGAGGTCTACGTATATATGTCTATGGTGGTACCCTCTGCCTCCTTGCTGCCAGATATCGGCACGTGTCAATCAAAAGGACACGCCCCTAATTATGAAGAATTTCAAGATTAATAAAACACCTAAAAGAATGAGTTATAAAACAAATTCACTCCCCGCACAGTTGTCATAAATGTAAACTTGACCTAATAAACCTTAAATGTTTTTTTGTACCAGGCTGTAAACATGTTTAATTCTGCTGTGAAGTTGGCCTTTTTAACATGGGACTTCATGGGGATAGACTCCCTTTTGGAGCCAGCCCCTAGTGGATGAGGGGTGAACTGCAATTTTTGGCACTTCCACATAGGCATCACATTTCTCCGCCAGGGGTTGCCGCTTGGTTTGGACTTTTGAATTGTGTATTTTCAAAATGTAGCCTGATCGAACCATTTTTCTATGATTTCCTACCCAAGCATTAACATCTAAATTTTTATCTACAGACACTTTATACATGAACGCGGTCGTTTCTTGGATAAATTTTGAACCACTTAACACCTGAATTTATTTACAATCATATAAAAACAAAATGAATACTGGAAAAAAAATCCAGAAAAAAACCCCAAAAGTGACTGTAATAAAATAAAGTACAATTTTATATTAAATAAATTAATAACAATTAATAAATGAATAATATGAAAATGAATTAATAAATATGAGTGAGTAAAGGCAGATAAGTACATACAACAAATTATTAGGATAAATATAAATTAAATTAACAATAGGCCAGAAGTGGCTTGTCACAAATTTGCGACACTAGGCATCAAGGGGTTAAAAACTTGAAGACAATTTGTCCTCATAACAGCTGGAATTTATGGAAACCAGTTTTTAAGGGCTCCTTGTGGCAATGGATGATTTATAGGCTTCGCACTCACAGCTATGGAAGAAGACATTAAAAAATGAGCTTTCACTTGTATGATTTTCAGAATCTGTTGCCTCCGCGCTGTATGAAGTTGATGATAGTAGCTGCGACTCGGACAGATTTTAAATGTCAAATATTTTCTAAATAGACTTCCAGTGACATATACCCCTTGCCACCCATCTTGAAATTAAACTCTCAGTTCAGTACTTGGCACTGTCTCCATTTGTATGGGCGGACTTACAAAAAACATGTTCAGACATGGCATAAATGTAGTTTATGGCCATGTGGAGCAAAGCCCTGGCTGACCAATCTGTTACAGCTCTCTTAAAAACAAAATGACTCCTCCTATCCATAGAGATGGTGATAAAATAAGAAAATCTAATCTGTCACAGTAACTATGTGAATGATTTGTGCAGGCATGCTGAAACTTTTAGTGTGTCCAAGTGTTCCTCTCTGAATATGTCTGTGTTTTCATTGGAATGTCGTGTTCAAGGAACCCTGCAGACATTTCAAATCAAAGTTGTATTTGATTGTGTATGTGACACCCTGCTGTGTGAAGAGCGACACTTTATGTGTGACAAGTGTCCTCCTTTCACAGACCCTATGGGTTTTTGTAAATATAAAGAAAGAAAGAAAGTAAAAGACAATCCCTGACTTGCTCCGTGTCTCTTCTGCTTAACAGTCAGACTGTGCAGGTCAGTCAGCTGGCAAGACGGCACAGAGGACAGCATCTACCCAGTGGAAGTTCTCACAGTATTGTAATTTGTTGGTGAAAAAGACAAGAGCAATCTTATTGAAAATTATGTTGTGCCAGAGTGATTAAAAGTATTTTTCACCAGCCGCTCTACTTCATATTTGAAAAAGGATGTGCAAGCTAAGCAAAGCTCCATAATGCTGGTGATTTTGCCAGAGCTACAACCCCATAGCAACTTCGACTAGCTTTCAACTCTGCAAAAGTGGCCACTCCTTGAAAAATGAATAAATATGTTGCTGGATATGTGGCGAAGGAGATGCTACCAACAACTGTGAAGTCACCTTATTTCCATAAGATCATTAATAAAATCCCCATAACTGCATGATAGTTAATAAAGTGCTACTCCCTTGGGATCAATCAATCAATCAATCAATCAATCAATCAATCAATCTATCTATCTATCTATCTATCTATCTATCTATCTATCTA
>JAOXYM010000018.1:14525238-14559907 GCA_028567055.1 Leptatherina wallacei
CACACACACACACACACACACACACACACACACACACACACACACACACACACACACTCACTCACTAATACAGACAAAACTCAGAGCTTCATGCGACTGCAGCGTCAGCATTCAGGGCTTTTGTGCAACACAATGGGCGCGCTTGTTTTCCTTAACTCCGCGAGCCCATGTGACGAAAGCTCGCTCCGAGAGAATAAGAGAGAGACAGAGACATCCAGACATTTGTTTGTGTCACACTGGAGACTTTGGTGATCTGAGCTGAACTGAGCATGCATGTGGACACATAAAGGAACACACACACAAACACAATAGGACCCCATACCCATATGTACTACTGAAATTGGACGCACTCGCAGAAGCATGTGCAGCTCATATACTAATTGACAGGCTTGTCATTCACTCATCCACCTTTCAAGCGCTACCAAACCATGAGACTCTGTGAAGAAGCAAAGGGAACTTTTTACAGACAGAAGTGAGATGTTTATTGTAAATGTGTTTCTGTTCTGTTTTGGCAATGTGAGGAAAGACTAGGACGATGTGATGAGTACAGATGAGCAGTGATGGATTTTGTTATTGGGGGAGGGGGTATAGTGTAAGATTTTGGGGGCAAAGTCAGGGTAGAATTGAAACTCCACACAGAAAAGTCACCAATAACTCAAACAAGACGGCCACAAAACAAAAACCACATGAACAACACATCCTGTTAGACAAGATCACAAGTTAAAACAAATGATAAAATTAACACAAAACAAACAAACAAACAAACAAAAGCATTGCTCCTCTAGCAAAGTTGACAAGCTTCCAAAAAAGAGAAAGAACACCCCAACAATTCAATCAATCCATTTTTTTTTGTTCTTTTCAACTAAAATAAGAAAGCACACGGTTTAGCTAACAACACCACTTCATAACTGCACACAAAGCTACGTTCTATTCAAATAAAAGTGAAAAGTCAAAATGAAACCCACGTACATGCATCTGTAATCACCATTTTGAGAGCTTGTTTGTGTGCGTATGAGTCTACAGGTAATTCCCTTCTCTGATCTGTGATTACGCTCGAAGAACTATTCCACAAACCAGCACAGTTAGCTTAAGTGAGAGCGAGCCTGTCGAACCAGAGAAAGAACATTGAGTCAGGCTGCAAGTTTCTATCTTTAATCCACTTACTACACACACATACAGCTATGTATACACACTCACACACTTATTAAAAACAGAAAAATCAAGGAGGGCAGTTTTACCAGCCTTACGTTGGATGAAGATGAAAAATTAAGGTTAAAGTCCCTTTCTATCTGCTTCTGATTAACATCTATCACAAATTTTTTTCTTTTGAAATGAAACATGAAACACCAGAAAAATCATTTCATCTTTAAATGTCAACATATTAAACTCTTAAATGCTTCAATGATTAAGTCTGTTTTATTTTAACAATCCTCTAAAACACATGTAAATGTATCAGTCCTTACCCATAAGGCCTTTGGATGAATGCAGGATGAATTTGGGGAACACCAAAGGTAAAACCTGCAAAACAAAATCTAAATTCAGAGAAAAATCCCACCAAAGAACCTAATGAAGCCTGAATTCACAAAAGCTCTCTTTATTGACACTGTCTTTATTGAGTATCTGTAACCAAACACATAACCTGTTTGTTCATCTGCAGATGTAGAATTATCTACAAAGCAAACAAGCTCGCATGTGAAAATGAGGCTGTCTTTACCTGGCTGCATCACACGAGGCTTGGCCCCTAGGTAGGCCAGGTTAACATTAGCCTTTCTTCCATCAATGATTGGGTTGGGGTCCTTGCAGGCCCGGTCTGCAGCCGAGCGATCCGCCATCGTCACCTGAAGGTATGAAAATGGAGCACTGAGACAGGTGTTTAAGAAGGTGTTTAAGGCTGAGGCTGAATTTTCCTGTGGAGTCCACAAATAACTCTTCATAAATTATTATAAACTGATTATGCTTGTGGAGAAGGCCCATTTTGTAAGCAGGTGTGTGTAGAGTCTTCTGTCTTTGGTCATGTGTGTGGTGGAGGTCTATTAACACTAAGCACTCAGGAGAACTCCCACTTTTATCACCCTCATGTGGATGTGATGAAACTTGAAAAAGAGCCAGGCTGAGATGACTTCTGACAGCTCCCATTACAAGATTACTCCACTCAGAGCTTCATAAACTCTTTTAAAAAACTCCCCTGTAAAAATGGTATTTCACATTACAGAGGAGATGATTTCATTGTAGACATTGGGTGTGACACTTTGAGTCAAGGTGAAGTCAGTGCTTGAATCTAATCCTGAAACCAGTAAGGTAAATAAGATAGCATAAATAATTGATCATTGATTAATGAATCCCCTTTGTATAAGTGAAAAATAACAAGGCACATGTGTGTGTGTAATAATGTGCATATATGGATATGTTCAAGGTACATGTGGTTGTCTAGGTGCATGTAGGCCCATATCTGCAGATGTAAAAACAAATGTGTTTTTTGTTGTTGTTGCTGTTGTTTGTTTTTTTCTTTTTACTTAACTTAAAAGAACAATGAGAAAGAGAATAAAGAAAAGCTGGATAAATAGTCCATGGATGTGGTGAAGAAGCAACTATTAAGAGGAGGGCTGAAGAACAAGTCAAAGCAGTTTAGTTTCACTGTTGCTTCTATTTACCAAATGCAGCATTTTCTTTTGCTACGCCATGTTTGGAAATGGAATCATATTTAAAACACAAGTTTTCCTCTAAATATTACTAAATTCTTTAGGATTTGATCAAATAGAGACAAATTGCTGTCCCTCTTGAATTTACATTTTGGTAATCCACCTGGTTTATGTCAATGAATCAAAGGTGCAACTCAAGACAGTGTACTCAAAAAAAAGTATGGCAAATGATTGTAACAACAGGTTAGAACAAGTTGTTTTTTCAATATTACAAGCAACAGCGCTGCAGATAATGAAACCATGACGCTTTTTTGAATCTGCTCTGCAACATCATGACATTGCCGTGAGGTTTCTGTCAGCCCACCGCAGCTGCCAGAAAGAGGGCAGCGCGCTGAGAAACGTGTCAGGGCGCATACCAGCGCGCAACAAGTTGTGAGATTGCAACAGAAGCCAGTGATAAATATAAGAGGGGCCCTCTTATCAAAACATAAACACCCCGTGACCGAAGGCTGACATTTCAGTTTAAACTTTGTCAATATGTTGTAAGAGACAGAAACTGCCACGCACATTGGTAATCAGAGTACAGGAATTTAATTACATGCGCAAAAATGACTGAATAAATTTCTGCGTAAAGCTTATATCATGGGGTGATACTTACAAATCCATAGCCTCTGGACTTGCCGGTCTGTCGGTCGGTAATGACCACGGCTTCTTCAATCTCACCAAAAACCTCAAAATATTTCCTGAGACTTGAATCCGTGGTGTGGTAGGGAAGACCCCCGACGAAAATCTTCGTGTATGTCGTGTCCTTTTGCGTGGTGTGCATCGTTAGTGCAAAATACAATAAATAGAAATAATTACAAAATATAGTGCAAAGTCTCCTTATCGATAACTCTTTGGGGTGAAGATGGAGAGATCAGCTGGAACTTTTTTCTAAGAAGAAAGAGCAAAAACTCAACAGTGATGACGCCTGGAGGTAGATTTTTTTCGCGACCGTTAAGAAGGCAGTGTCATGGAGCGGATTGTCCCAAAGATACCATCAGGTGCTTCCAGCTCTCCTTCCTTAACTCTGCTGTCTAACTAAATAGGCTTGGGACCCATTCCTAAAAGCGTTGCCTCAAACTCCACCCAGTTGTTGGTTCATATGTGCTGCCCGCCCACTGGCGCGCACAAACAGCTGGGAAGCCTGCCTGCGCATTGAGAAGACTGGAGCTTCTTCACCATAAAGATTCAGGGCTTGGGGTTAATGATATCATGTTAAATCAACCATCCACTTTGGGAAAAAAGAGGAGGTGACTTCTTGTGCTGAAAATACATATACCTGTTGTTTGATTGACCAGAGCAGACAGACAAGTGCAGCACAACCCTCCCCTGGTACGACAATCCATTAGTGTGAAGTTAATAAAGTTGAATGTTTCTGCAGGGTAACTTGAACTCGGATCTTACTGTTCCCAGAAGACCTATAGATCTTTAAAAAAAAATCATGGGATGATCTTAAGTCATAAGGTTTACATGTGTCCTATAATGTCCTATGATAATGTATGATAATGTACCAGGCTTGTCACATCTGGTTAAAAGTTCCTTCTATTCTCTGTTCAACTCTTATGGCTAAAAAAAACAATAAGAACATTTAACAGTGATAGATCAGGAGAAATATAGTTGAACACAACTGTGAGGGTCTGTCAGGAGTTAACTGTGTTACACATACTGCTGGATCTCTGAGTCTCCATGTGAACAGTGAGGATGAGTAATTCATCTTCAGTAATGTGAGAGGGAACTCCACTGTTAATCATTTATGACAGCTTGTTTCTGTGAGCACTCCGCTACTGGCCTACATATACCTGTCCCTACAAGAAAGGCAGTCAGTTGACACACAGAGGAAACATGAGGTTGCCATTTGTTGTATTAAGAGGGAGGTCAGTTTTTGCATTTAAAGTATAGCGAGATATGAGAAATTATAACAGCAAATGATACCAAATCACCTTGAAATTTCTTCCTTTGGTTAAATATTTCCAATCACAAGCTGAAATCTTCAAGATAAAAATACAACATGGGCCCACGGTCACTGTCTCATCCATCTGAGTGTAAGCTGTTGCTACAAGACTCCTCGTTACAATGAAATGCAACCTGATGAAGCGGTGTCTGTTCACCTGCTGTTTTATTAATGCAGCCACACGCCCTTTAATGTCCGAGCAGAGTCGTTGAAAAAAAGGGGGGACCTGCATCAAGTTTCTCAAGCTCAACAATGAGGGTCCGGTCAGGTTGCGTACTCTTATTGTCTCTGTTCATGTGCAGCACGCTGACTAGTCTGAATGCTCTTTATACTTAAACAATATGGAGGCCCTTCTAAAAGTTGTGTTTATTCTCTATCCCTAATAATCTATAGGAAAACAAAGTTTTAAACTACATGGCATGGAAATTGTGTCAAAAATCATCTGCAGAGATATCATTTATTACTGTTTTCTATGGCCGCTGGATCTGCTTGCAGTTTAGATTAAACAAACCTTTTCTGTAAAAATGATCAAAGTAGGAGCTCATTTAGTTTAATCATGAGATCTGTACACAATTTAGCTCACTCAACAAGCAGACGAAAACTAAAAGCTGAATACTCACTTTTGGCTCACATCCTCAACCTTATTCTGTGAAAATACATAGAAAAACAACTGACTCTTTAGTCGTTCACAAGATCTTTTTTAAAATTCCCCATTTTGGAATTTGAATGAAGAACACATTTACTGTATCATTATACAAACAAGACTTTTTTTTTCAGAGAAAACAATTAATTTTAATAACTTTTTATTTATAAGAATGCCCCATCAAACATGTCTGTTCATAGCTTATGTTACAGAATACATGCACTGACTTCTGGTTGTTGTGTACAACTGTAACCCTGTAAAACAGTGCCATCTTGTGTCTAACACAACAGCTGCCTTCACATATAGACACAAAAATAAGTTGTGTTTTTTTTTTCCAGTTTCCTGTTTAAAAATCTCAATCGGTTTGGTCTGTTGGCAAGAACATTAAATCATATTTAGTTAAGAGGTAAATTACATTGCAGTTAAAGAAAACACTCATTTTTCTTTGTCCTGATAGCTGAGCTGTTAAATTATTGTAGCACAAGCTTCTCCAGCAAACAGGCAATTTACCCTTAGTCCATTTTCAACTGTTAGGCCTTCTAATTTTCTCAAACAATATATACATTTCTGACACCTTTTTTCTGTACAGGATTAAACAGGCTACTTCACTGTGCAAAAGGAAATACTTTGGCTACCTTCCTCTTTCTTAAACCTCTTGCAGTGTTCATTATTGGCTCATTCATGAAACAAACTAAAATATTTCATCTCTGTCGTCTGGATGCTGAAAGCTAAAATCACTCTCCAGCTCCCCAGAGACAGTGAAGAGCTCATCTGCCTTGAGCTCCTCCACCTGGGTCACATCTTCTTCCTCCTTTTCACCATCCATTGCAACTTCCCTCCTTTTCTCTCTTTTCTCTCTTTCCTCCGCTCCTCTTTCTGCCTTGCTCGCTCCTTTCACCTCCTCTTGGAACGCGCTGCCGTCACCTCCGGCCTCTCTAACACACTCTCCTCCCTCAGCTGGCTCGCGGGGGATCTGGTGTCGGAGCTTTCGAGCTGGAGTTTGTTCAGGGGTGAAAGGCAATTGTAGTAACTCCACAGGGGTAAGAGAGGAGTCCTCATCCTCCTCAATGCTGGAAACGGGAGCAGGGCCACGAACACGAGCAGACTTTGTCCTCAAACGTGTTTTGAGCTCATCTTCCTTGAACTGAAAACGAGTAAAGAGATGAGTTTGTAAGATAGACACTGAATGATGATAAAGACCAGGTGTTAGGATAGATGGACAAAAAAAGCACAAGCTGTACCTTACGTCTCTCCTCAACCGACCTCATCTTCTCATCAAAGTCTTCTTTGCTGTGGAGACTTTGAGCCTTTTTGGCCTTCAGAGACTCCAGTCTGACAGGAGGCCTTCGCATAATGCTTTCCTTTTCATCCAGCTAGTAGACATGCGTGAAAACACAATGATCAAATTATAAAATTGGTTAAACTTTTTTATCTTTCTTATTCTAATGTGTATATGTTTCTTGTTTAACTGCTGGTGGAGCAACTTCCCATTTAAAGATATAGTCTTATTTGTTTCTCTATGTAACTTACAACAGTGTATTCTTCAGAGCTGAGTAATTGGGAGGGTTTGATGCTGATCTTTTTTTTTCATGCTTAAATATATAATATGCACTGCCTGTTGTATTGCTTGACAATACATCAAGAGGAGCAGGCCAGATTTGGCTGAACTCTCAATAAAGCCTGTCATTGACTGATAGTGGTTTATAACATGATGCATTACAGATGGATGGCAAAGAAAAGGAAAAACCTGAATACTTGACGTACAGCTAAAAGAAACAGTGGTTCTGTCATACTGTCAGGGGTATTCTGTAGATATGGAGCCTCAATCTTAAAAATATCCATAGATTTATACTTGATCTTCATTGATTTTCTGAAACTGTATCCAATGTGTTGATGTCCAGGTTGTTAAAAGAGCTGGGTACAGAAAGCCTTGTTTAAGCAGGTTCCACAAATCCCATTTGTAACTTCTTGTTTTTCAGTCTCAAACCAAACTTAAACGGATAATAAAGCAATTACTCCCCCTCATCTAATAGCAGCACAAATAAGGATGAATGGAAAAGCAGTGGACCTGAAGATAAAAGCAGATCACAGGGGCAGAGGGAATCAACGGCAGGTTTAAATTGTGGGTTAACAAACAGCCAAAGACCCAGCTTGCTAGTGCGTATCTGATGCAGTAAAAAGAAATTAAAAAAAGGGACAAAAAAGACAAAACGGTTAATAATAAAATGAAATATTGACCTCAAAGTACAAGGAGAAAAATGATAGCATTATATAATCATTGTGTGTCTCTTCACATCCCTCCTTTTAGGCAGTGTGGATAAAATCTAGTAAACTGTTCTCGTTCTCATAAAAGTCTGTTCTGTCAAAGTGTACACCTGCTGTTGTATGTTTATATTTTCATAAATTATAAAAAAGTTATAATTTCCCTTCTGGGATTAATTTTCATTTCAATTCATTCATTTTCTTCATGTTTGATGATAGCTATTTGTGTAAATGTCATCTGTAGTTGTTGCTGCTGCTGTGCTGACTGTGTGCAGCATTTTGAGAATCTAATTTGGCATTGAATAATGCACATAACTAATCCAAAAGAATCTCTAGAGTCTTTTTCAACACAACTCAGAGAACTATTATAAATCTTAACATAAAGCTTGTTTGTGCAATTATGGTTTTTATTTTTTGTTTTTGACTTTGGATGTAAAGCAAAAGGAAACTGTGAAACTCAAAATGTGATTATTTTTAGAGAGAGGACTACATTTGTATGTAATTTTAAAACCAATGTAATCAAGTGATTTTAAGATAATTAAAATACAGGGTACAATGTCATATTGATACTTCGATGATACCTCCAGAGCTACCACACAAAATTCCACCTTCAGTGGATAACTGGCAGATTATTCACACTCATTAGACACCCACCATGATGCTATAGGCGGCTCCACTGCCCCTCTCTCTGATCTGTCCCACTGGGATGATTCCATGGCTAAGCAATTCCTCCAGGATCTCGCTGGACTTTGGCCGCTCCTTTACTGGGCTTTCCTGCTGCAGCAAACCTGGAGCAGCTGCTGAAATCAAACCACTGTAAGATGTAGATAGTTCTCTCTGCAGTGTGATGAGGTCTGATTCACTCATTCAGTTTTTAGGCCTCATACTCACCATCCTGAGTAACTCTGTCTTCCTCACTTTCTCTGATGCTCTCAGATGTTAAAAGAGGAAGTTTACTGGGAACAGCTCCAGGAATAGCCAGGTTTTCTCTGTTCTCCATTACCACACCGCTGTCTGTGGTCATCTTTGACACAGCTGAGTCTCCACGGCCATCAAGTCTGCTTCCTGTCTCATCCTGGTACAGCCACAAAATGAATGTAGAAAACCATTATGGGACATTTGTGTTGTGACATATTGCCATAAACACAGTATCTCAGGAACAATAATGAAAGAAAATGAATTATACTTAATTAATTGAAAAATGTATTACTGTATTGCAAGTGATGTAATTGTGTATTAGTGACCAATTACATTTTGCCATCTGATAAGAAATTTAATCTCTAAAAGGTTTAATTATTGTTGGCTGTAATGAATACAGATAATTACTAGATAACTAGATAATGTAACTGCATTTTACTATAACTTATATATTTTGTACAAGCTGTTACATGTTACAACTTGTACTTGTTGCAAGTTTATTTTCTTGTTTTATTTACATTGTTGGAAGCTATATGTTTATTTTGGTTGGCAAACTAGTCACTCAGTTACTCAGTAGTGTTGATAAGACATTAAATAAAAGCAAAATATCTAATGTCTAGAATAAATTTTGAAATAAAAAAAACAAACAAAAAAAAGAGCTATTTGGTATAAAGCCAAAATAAACAATTGCATCTTTAAGCAAAAATAAATGATCAAGTATGTCTTGGTTTACATGGCAATGTATAGTTTAAATGGTTGTTGTGCTATTGTGAAAGAACAATGTTGTTGTTTTTTAAATTATGAACTGAAATAACCAATTTTTTTCTTTTTTTTAATAAATTGTCACAAGCAGTGGCTTGTGAGAAGACGTATATACTTAATTTCTGCCTCAATTTTGTTCAAGTTATTTGAGCAAGAAAGGATACATGTTCTAAGTTATTCTAAAAAAAGGTGACCATCATTACTTTCTCGAGAGTAAGTATCTATACAAAATAAGTGCTATAAATCTCATGCCCAGACCGAACCAACTCAGCCGATGAAGGCAATGAAGGCAAGTAGTAGTAGTCTGGGCCTTTATTTAGCCAAGAAAGTCCCATTGAGGTGTGACCTCTCTTCTTCCTGGATGTCCAGGTCAATGTGGCATGAATAGTTTCACATAAAGTTAAAAATGATCCCAAAAAAATAAAAATGAGATAAAAATTACAATAAATAAAAAGCACAATACAGCCCAATGTGATAAATATTGGGAGTGGAAAAGATTTGGTAATGGTAAAAATTTGATGACTAAAAAATAAGCAGATATACCCATGTATATCCTGCTCACTGTCATCTTTTTTTATTGTAATTTATTTATTTACTGGGCTGTTAGTTTCTTTTTAAAAATATGTAAAAAAATACCTCAAGGTTGCACCCTGCAATGGAATAAAAAACTACAGAAAATGGATGGATGAATAGTTACCTGAAAGAGGGATATGTCATGGTTTCAGTTCAGACCGGCACCTTCAATGAAGGTATTTCTCAAAATATTGAATGGTCATTTACTCAGAAATGTTATCAATAATAACAGACTCAAATCAATGCTCAATCAATGATATGTAGGCCTTTACGGCAATTGAAAGCACTGCAATCATGAAATAATAATAATAATAATATTCTTTACTCACTTTTGACTAAATACTGTATTTCACATTTATCAGGGCCATTCATTAATGTTCCTCCCTAGTTTCATGTTAAGCTTGTTTGTCTTAAAATATTCAAAGTCTACTTGTATGGTTAATGTTTAAGATTATGAGTTTATATTATAGTTTTCATAAAGAAAACACAAAGGGGAAAAAAGTAATTCATTCTCTTAAATCAAGTAAAGTGTTTGGTTAAAAAGTGAACGATTTTTTTGGTCACAAAATTGTATGGGTTATAGTTTTGTCGAGATGGCTAACTATTCAGAAACGTTTATGATTTACTTTACCATTTGGCCAACAACCATACTGTATAACTGCAGGGTGATAGGTAGCTGTACACTGTACCAGACTAAGTCCACTGTAAAATACACCTGTTTTGACCTACTTTCCTCGAACCTACCTCGTCTCCGTCCGCCTTCGTCAGCGGGTGGACCGCCGTGTTTGTGGAGCTTCCGCATCCCATCTTCACCCGAAAACAGCTCAATGAAGTGTAAGTCATAAACTTACAGTTTAATTACACATCAGAGTGATGTTTTTTTTTTTTTTTACCCCTGTCCAATAATTCGTATCGTCTTGCATTCCTTTACTCGGACACTGTTGGTCTCCATGGACCCGGTGCGTTGCTAGGGCCCGTTGCTACAATAAATCTGACTAGGTTAAAGAGGTGACACCCAGGAACAAGCAGAAACAAAACACGGGGTCACACCTCTGATAATGTAATGGTCATCTTTGATACTGCAGGTTAAACCGTATTAAGATCCCCAACCACAAAGCCATCCATCTGGTAACACTTAACACCAACAAGTAGCTTCCTCCTGTTATTTACAGTTTTACCAGCTGATTTTTAACTGGGTCATTCACCAGCATATTTCTAATATTAGCTTGTACATTTATCTAAATTTTCAAGGAAAATCATTTACTATTTTTTATATACTATTACTTTACAATGAATTTCCTTTCAATATTAGGCTTCTTTTACAACCTCAATTTCCAAAAAGTTGAGGTGTATGTGAAATGTAATTAAAACAGAAGG
This sequence comes from Leptatherina wallacei, assembly GCA_028567055.1. NCBI lineage: Eukaryota > Metazoa > Chordata > Actinopteri > Atheriniformes > Atherinidae > Leptatherina > Leptatherina wallacei. The sequence continues at coordinate 14,536,406 of JAOXYM010000018.1, forward strand.
CAAAGATTTGTAGCCGTTATAAAAACCATACTTCATTCCGAATAAAACATAAACAACATACCGGATGTTTTGACTCAGAAGTTTCTTCTGGGAAAATATTAATTAGCTAATTTTGACCTTGATGGCAGCAATACATTACTGAAAAAGTAGGAACAGGGTGATGTTTACCATTGAGTGCCATCTCCTCTTCTTATAACAAGTTACAAGTAATGTCTGGGAAGTGAGGAGAACAGTTGCTGGAGTTTTAGGAGAAGAATGTTGTCCTATTCTTGTCTGATGTGGGATTTTAACCGGGCCTTCGCTTTTCTATTGCTGAAAGGTTTGGACTGCAGATGGGCCATTTCAGCACCCGGACTCTTCTCCTGCAAAGACATGCAGCTGTAATGGATGCAGTGTATGGTTTGACATGGTCTTACTGAAATATGCAAGGCTTTACCTGAAAGAGTGATTGTCTGGATATGTTGCTCTAACACTTCTGTGTACTTTTAAGGATTGATGGTGCCTTCAAATGTGTGGGCTGCCGACACCATAATGCAACCCTATGGGATCAGAAATGCAGGCTTTAGAACTATATTGACAAAAGCTACATTAACTTTCACCTCTTTAGTCCACAGGACATGGTATGCATGGTTTGCAAAAATAATTTTAAATTTTGATTCATCTCACCATACAGGTTTTCACTTTGGCTCAGACCATTTTAAATTACTGAAGTTTTGGCTCAGAGAAAATATTAGCATTTTGGGATTATTTTAACATGTGGCTTTTCTTTGATGATAAAGCCTTTAACCTGCACTTGAGGATTGCACGGCAAACTGTGCTCACAGTGTTGTTTGGAAGTGCCCATGCAGTGATTTCCAGAAGAGAATCATGTCTAATGCAGTGCTGCCTGAGGGCGTTAAGATCACAAGCATTGAGTTTTGTCCTTCAGCCTTGTCCCATGCATTCAAAGATCCTTCCTGTTTCTCTGAATCTTTTGTTGATATTATACATTACAGATGGTGGGATTTTCAGTCATTGCAATTTTAAATAGAATTTTTTTCTTTAATTGTTCCACAAATTTTAGTGTGTTGCAGATTGGTGCACCTCTGATCAGGTCAACATCCAAGAGGCTCTGCCCCTTTGAAAATGCTTGTTTTTACCCATGTTACTGATCTATCGCCAATTAACCAAACGCTTCTTCAGTTGTTTTTGATCCATGCCAATTACCGTTCTAACTTCTTTGAGATGTGTTGCTGCCATCAAATTCAAAATGAGCAAATATTTTCCATATTGTAAAATGCTTAGGTTTCCAACATCTGATGCGTTATGTTCTATTGGGGGAAAAAATGAAATGTGATCAGGGTCATTTGAGTAATTTCTGTTGTTAATATGATTTAAAAAGAGTAAACATAAATTTAGTTGTTTGACAATAAATGGATATACTCAACCACCAACCATGAGTGAAAGAAGTTTTTCTCATTCATATTCTCTGAAAAATGGTCAAAAGAAAACCCCAAATTCTGCCAGGGTATGTAAACTTTTGAGCGCAACTGTTGCATTTCATCTTCCATGGCTTGACTTAAAACTTTTGGACCATTTTCTACACATTTAGAAGACATATTTTTGTCTTTGCTGAACTTTTCCTTTACCATGTGGTTTAATATTTGTAGAGATTTATGTACTCTAATCCATCCCTCAATAATTTTGGTGTTTAAATGAAAAACGAGCTAGAAATGATTTAAAATTCAAATAAAAGGCCATCCAAATACCATATAGGCATCCATTTTTCTCTGAAAATCCCATCAATATCAACTAATTTTCAATATAAATTGTAAGTATAGTTTGAAAATAGAACACCACAAGGGAAAATAATTTTTTGTAGTTTTATTGATGGTAATTACCCATGGTTTTAATTTTAATCACTCATCCAGTAATAATCATGGCTTTAAAATTAAACTGACTTCCTTATCATCCAAAGTCACCCTTGTCCATTTAAACACGCAATAGAAAAATATATACTAATACTTTGTACAATACTGGTTTTGGTCCAAACAAAAGTGGATCAGAAAAGCCAATATACCTTTAGTCATCAAAGGCTCTCCAATTTGCATTTAAGCTCCTTTTAAATGGATTCGGGCAACTTTGAATATAGGAATATACATAATAAATTCTAAAGACAAAAATGCTGAATGTGGAGTTTGTAACACAAAAATTCAACTTCACGGATTAAAAAAAAGAAAAATCACTATTTACAGGTTTTTATAATATTCAAAGGCCAATTAAGAGATAAAGAGTGAGAGGCAGAGAGATAAAGGGAGAGTATAAGGAATCAGGAAGAGGGAGGGTAGGATCGAGAGAGACAAGAGGGCACAGAAAGAGTTGTGGAGCGAACCAGAGAAAAATTAAACATGTAACAAGAAATTTGAAACTATGCATTTACAAAGTCTCTTAAGGAGTAGAACAAGGGCATAAGCCTCCGGCCCGGTCCATCCTCCACAGTGCATGGATGCGTCTTCCCAGCTCCCAAATCCTGCCCTCCTTCCTTCCTCCCCTGGCTTTGTTTTAAACATTCATTTGCTCTCTCACCTGCAGCAGCGCCAACGGGCGCCCCAGGCGATAACTGTCGTTCAGTTTTCATACACACACCGACACGCGACCTCAGCATGTACAAAGAAACCAAACACACCTCAAGTCTGTACATAAGAGGGAAAAACAAAAACACAAGCACTCGGCATTCGACACAAAGATTACACGCTCATCCCTGTACATACATCACACTGCACTGACACCATGGCAACATCTCCAATCATTCCTGCAATGGAGCAGTCTGAATAGTTTGCAGGATACCACTAGAGTTACCACACAGTTCTCACTACCTCTGCATTTCACAGCTCATAACCTGATCACCCATACTAATTAATAAGTGTACACTCGCAACACTTTAAATTTGCAATTTTTGCCTTTGTAATTTTATTACAAAAAGTCATGCCTAGTCTAGCAGACATTTGCAGTTGTGTAAAATATAGATATGACAGTCTTGCTTGTTTTCTTTCTTTAGAATGGGGGTCTTTGCTTGTTTGTTTAAGTCAGGGTCATAGTTCAGTCAACGGTACTTTTTTCTAGCTAATGTGAAGTCATACGGTCTTACACATTAACAACTCTGGTCCGCCTTTTAACAAGCAGCCAAGCCCATGGCTACAACCCATCCTCCCATTGAGCCTTGCTCTTTCTGCACATTTCAAGCATTATTTGTGTCTTCCCAGTTGTGACCTTCCACAACTTCATTTAGTCTTCATTGGGGACAAAGTCCAGTCGGAGTCAAGTCTACTGTCCGGTGGAGGCTACGGGGCTCTATTTTCTGCGCCGCACCGCAGTCTTTATCTTGCGCCCAGCAATTGTTGGCTGTCCAGCTGGAGCGGCAGGGAAGGATTTAACTGACCTGGAAAGAAAAAAGATACCATTCTCATTAAACACACCATCATCAGTAATTGCTGTTAAATTACTGAACCTGGAGTTTTACTTATTTCTTCTCACATCACAAATTTCTCTCCAATTAGTTAATTTTCTAAACTATTCTCCTTTCCTGGTCTGTCTGTTGCCTTGCAGGATGATTATTAGAAGGTAGTGGTTTGGCATTTATGCATTTACATTTGTTAGCTTTTTCTAATTCTAAACTCATGTCGATCCATAGCTCTTACAGTTAATGTGACGGAGGTTTGCTGCTCTCTGTTGTGTCAATGTCAAGTTGTGAGAGAAGAAAAACCAAAACTGTTTCTAGCACAACTCTTATTTTACATAATATAGGGCAAGTCCCCCAAATTATATGCTAGAAAAGAAAAAGCAAGTCAACACTGAAGCCAATCTGAAAGGGATGTAAAATGCATACATTTCTTTGGGGGGTATTTCATTATAATGAAGCAATGACTGCTAAAAGTCACTGAACATGTCGGTAAAGGAAAGTTGCAGTACTTTTATTTTTAAGTGAAATGATTGCTTAAAAGTTTGATACTATAGAATGACTTCCTAATGATTTTCTCCTTAGGTCTACACTGCCTCTATCTGTGCAACAAACCACAAGAATGACACTGACTTCCACACAGCTTGCTCACTGGCCCAGCTTTTTGCTTCTTTCTGTTACCATTGTGTTTATAAGAAATACTGCATGCCTGTAAAATGAAGAAATACATCATACCCAATGTTGAAATTTGGAGGTTGTGAAAAGTTGAAACCACCACCAGTTGCTCCTGGCTGTGGTACAATGGAGGGGTTTGCTGAGGGAGCTGGAGGGGTTGCAGATCCTGCTCCAAAAGTAAACACACCCGATGTGGCGTTGTTTGTGCCCCCAAATGCACTTGCTCCACCAAATTGAAAGCCTCCACCTGACAAAATTGTGTTACAATTAAACATCTGACCTCCGCTCATTATGAGCCTCAAACCTAAAAGGGTTGGGCAGCATGCAGAAGTTAATGTAATACATAATTACTCACTTGGAGCAGAATTAGCGGCCGCGCCAAACACAGGGGTGGAGTTGGCCTGTTGTCCAAAGACGGGGGCGGTGTTGGGTTTGGCCCCAAAAGCTGGGGTCTGGGAAGGTGTGGCTGTGAAAGGAGATCCAAAAGATGATCCAAACGCAGGAGTCTGGTTAGCACCAAAACCACCAGTGGGGGCTGAGCTAAATACAAACGGGGAGGGAGCTGCAGACGGAGCTGTAAGAAAGAAATGGAAAGGATTAAACATAATCAAACCTAAAAATACATATTCAATGTAAAAAAAGTTAATGCTGTTCAATAACAAATATCCATGTTTTTGTATGTTAAATAAAAAACTCAGGGGTGGAGAACAAGAATGAACTGGCACAGCAAAAGCAGACCTGATGACGAAGCAGCAGAGGGTGCTGCAGCTCCAAAACCAAAGGAGGGAGCAGCGGCAGCAGCAGGAGGAGCAGCAGCAGGAGTGGCAGCACTGGCAGGAGCACCAAAAATGAAGGGCTGAGTTTGGGCTGGGGCAGCATTCAGAGGGGCACTTGATGGGGCAGAGGGCTGGCTGTCCTGAGTCTGGCCAAATACGAAGGTTTTAGCTGGAGCATCACTGGTGGTTGTAGAAGGCTGACCAAATATAAAAGTGCTGGGGGCTGCAGAAGGAGCTGGAGCTGGTGTGGAGCTGCTGCTGTCGGCAACACCAAACAGACTGGGAGTCGGGGTGGAGGATGATGCGGTTGTCGAGTTGGTGGTGCTTGTGGGATTATTAGCCATGAAAGAAAATGCTGGTTTTGGAGCAGTGGAAGAATCTGTTCAGGAAGAGAGCATTTTGCTTTTAGAAACTCAAACTAGCAGTTTTGCCATACTGAACTACTTCTTGAACAAATCACAACAAAATGACGCAGCCAAGTTATTGAAATCAATTAAGAAAAATATATTCTTTAAAAGTACCTGCAGCATTTTGTCCAAAGTTGAATGTGGGCTTTGGGGCTTCTGAAGTACTTGTTTCGCTCTTTTCTGCTGGCTTGCCAAAAGTGAAAGCCGGTGGAGGTTGTTCTGCAGGGGCACTGGGCTTACCAAAGGAAAAGCCTCCAGAAGCAGCTGGTGCAGTTGCAGAGTCTGCATCCTTACTAGTAGTACCGAAGAGGAAGGTCGACGGAACAGGTGAAGCAGCTCTTTCCTTCTTTTCTTCTGGGTTCCCAAAGGTAAATGTGGGAGCAGCTGGTTCTTTACCAGCCTGTAAAGACCCAAATGTAGAGCTCACTTTTGGTGTGTTGGTAGGCAAATTTGGTTCACCAAGCCTATCAAATACAGAGCCTTTTGTTGTAGTTGTGGTGGTGGTCATGTTGGCATTTGTTGATGTGGTGTCATTTGAGGATTCTGCATTGTCACTCTTTTTTTGTGAGGAAGGAGTGGAAGTAACAGAGGAGGAGGTGGTGGTGGTTGTGGTGGCTTCTGATGTCTTCTCTTCAGGTTTTGACAGGCCAAAGGTGAAGCCGACCTTAGAAGAGTTACTTTCTGTACTAGATGATCCAGTTCCGAATGCTGTACCACCGCTGACACCAAACTTGAAACCAGAACCTGCAGCAGGCTGGTCTGACTTTTTGTCATCACTTGAGGCAGCTCCAAATTTAAAGCCCTCAGAGGAGCTGCCTGATTTGAACCCTGATGAGGCAGTAGTGTCTTTAGAGGACTCTGATGAAGAGTTTCCAAATGGGACCCCAAATTTGAATCCACCTGATGCAGAAGAAGTGGACGATTCTGAAGAAGAGGTTCCAAACTTAAATCCCCCAGATCCAGATGTACTGTCTGATGTACCAAACTTAAAACCTCCAAAAGAAGAGGTAGAAGAGCCCAAACCAGATGATCCTGAAGTCCCAGCTGCCGAGGATCCAAAAGAAGAACCAAAGGCTGAAGAAAGACAAAGAGTAACAAAAATGTGTAGATTAATTTAAATAAAACTCTCAGGAACAATGAAATAAACAAACAGCAACATAACATCTAGGTGGCATCAGTCTAGTAATACATGTTACCGCAAAATTCTTAGTGCAGACTAATTTTTGTTACCCTTGGGCTCTATGTTAGCTCCAGGTTTGGCTGCCTGACAGGCAACACACTGCACATCAGCAGCCTTATTCTGCACAAGACAGACATCACATTCCCAGGATCCCTCTGGCTTCTTGAACTTGTCTGCCAATCCAAACACTGGGGCACTGCTGGCTGACGAAGAAGCTTCTGCTGAAGTTCCTGTAGGATGGTTGAGGAAAGAATGATGCTTACTAAAAGCAACTTTCTTTTTAAGAAAGCTGCATAACCAGAAGCCAAGATTTAGCAGTTTGTAGATAAATAAAAAGCAATGACGCCATGGTTTTGCTCTCATTACCTGGTTTAGCACATGTGCAGGCCACACACTTTGTATCTTCTGCCTTGTTCTGTACCAAACATGTTTCACATTCCCAAGCACCTTCAGGTTGTTTGAATTTATCTCCAAATCCACTGAAGCCTGTGGAAACAGGGGCTGTTGGTGCAGATACAGTCTTAACAGCTGAGAAGGCAGAGGGAAAAGTCAGTGATGGTTTGAGCCCTGTCCCAGGTTTGGCCGTTTCACAGGCCACACACTTTACTGCATCGGGTTTGTTCCGAACAAGACAAGTATCACAATCCCAAGTTCCTTCAGGTTTGGAAAATATTGTGCCAAAACTAGTTGTGGTTGTAGTGGTGGAGGTGGTGTCCGTGTTGCTGCTCTCAAACCCAGCAGAGTTGGTGAGTAACTGTTTACTCTCAAGTGATTTGGATGAAGAGTTGGGCTTTGGGGCCATACAACAAACACACTTTGTGTCTGATTGCTTGTTCTGAACCAAGCATACATCACAGCTCCAGTCTGTAGAGGGTTTGAACAAACCACCGAATCCTGTTGACGAGGAAACAGTGGAGGAGGAGGAGGCTGGGACAGTGGAGGAGACAGCCGATGTCTGCTGGAGGGTAGTGCTGGGACCTGCAGAGGTCTGGGCAACAGTAGAGGCAAAGCCTGGAGAGAACAAAAAGAATTAAAAAGAATAATCTTCCAGATTAATAACAATAATTTTAAAAAGCTAAATACAAAACAACTGCACTGATTTTTATTCTTTCACCTGGTGATTTGAGAAGATCCAGCACACTGCCCTGCTTCAGCGTCTTGGCTGGTTTGAAAGGCCCTTCAAAATCTTCTGTGCTCTTGCTTGTTACTAGCTTTACTGTAAAACAACATAATAGACCAAAAATTATTCAAAATATTCCAAGTCAATTCAAGCCATCAATAATGAGTCTGCAGAGAGAAAACTCTCTTACCCGATGCCGCTATAGGTGTTGTAAGCTTTCCATTTGACATGGAAGGACCCAATTTTGTTACAGGTGCACTAAAAGTAAATCCAGGCTACAAAGAAAGAAAACACCCAAAAATCTGTCATTTCTATAACTCCAGTCTAAGAAATCTGTAACACGGGTAATTAAAGAAATAAAAAAATTAACTCACACTAGGTGAATATGAAGGTGGGCTAGCAGCAGTGGCTTTGACAATGGGGGATGAAAATATAAAAGGTACACAGGGTGGAGTTGAGGCCTTTGGTGGATCCTGAATGAAAAACGTAAAGGAGAAAAAAAAGTGGTTATTGTCAGACTTTAAAGTATCATTCTAGTAGGATTAGGTAATTTATGACAAACCTTGTTTGGTTCAGATTCCTTAGCTGGAGTATGAGCTGTGATCTGAGCGGTGGAGCTAATGGAGGTGGAGGGGGTGGGAGGTGGCAGGGGTGAAGAGAAGCTGAAGGTAGGCAAGGAGGATGTGCTGATGGGAAGTGAAATTCTTGGGATGTCTGGTACCTCAACCACCTAAAGTCAGTAAACAAACGTTTATCAAATTATGTTTTTTTAAATAGTAAAATATCAATATGAATAAACCACAATAAATTATTTTTGGATATACAAAGCACCCACCTCTTCTTCTTCAGGACGTTTGGAGGACGGCCTTGTACTGGTTCTCTCTCTCTTGATTTTCCCCCCTCCAGAGCTTGCACTGCTGGTTGAAGGGGTGCTAGACAGAGGATAGGCTGGGCCAGAGCTCCTTGTGCTAGACATAACACATTTAGTCAGATAATAGAAACAAAAACTAAAGAGAGCAGTTTGCATCCAAATAAGAGAACAATTCAACAATTTTTTTTATAACACTTATATTGCTTTCCTTTCCTTTAAATAAATAACTTGGAAATATTTTGTAAAAAAAAAAAAGTATCCTAATGGAAGAGTAATGACACTGAGTTAATTATCTCGCAAAACAGCACATTATTTAATGACATCAACTATCAATTAGTTAGAGAAACCATGTTTTACCTTTGAGATGGGCCTGGGGTTGCTTCAGGTAATTGAGGCGATTGTCTTGTGGGCTATGGAAATGTTTTTTTTTTAATTAGAAAAAAAAAATGTATTCCATGGATTTTTTAAGCACAATATGTTTGCATTAATATGAAACAATTATGCTGCTACATAACGCAATACAACTGTTGTGCTACTAACTGTGTTCTCTCTTGGGTTCCTGTCCAGAGGTCGGCTCAATCCTCCAGGTGTTAAAGTTGGCCTGAAGGACACTGCACGGTTTCCTGAAACAGAAGCTGCTGCAGGAACAACCAGTTTCTGCACCGGTGGGAGGGACGAGTCCATCTGAATTTCATTGAAGGTGTTGAAACATGGACAGAGGGTAGACAAATTAATACCAGAGACAAACAAAGCCACAATGCCCCATTCTCACTCTAATTGCATGCAGTGTTGCACATCTCATACACCTAAAAATAGTATGAACTCTATGTTGTACAGCTGCATTAAAGTAATACAACATTAATACACTTGCGGCAGAGGTTCAATTCTCTTGGCCCTTCATACATGATCTATAGATTTGTTTAACAGCTGTCACGCGGGGCAAAAAAAAATAATTTCTTCCTTTTAGATAAATAACATACTAGCAATTAAATAAGAAAACAAAAGGGTTTTCATATAAGAAGTTAGCAGAGTAACTGACTCTTGTCTTGCTTTTCTTGTTTATTTGGTTCAGAAAAACTCTTAAGAAAAAGAGAAAAACACTTAAAGCACATCACACCCTTATATGAACAATTTCCACGATGTTTCGCATTTTACAACCGATTTCATAGTTAAAGTCAAAGTCTGCGATTCCATCCGTATTTTCCCCAACACGGAAATCAAAGGGTCCCATTCAAACCATTCACTTCAACCATTCACAAGACAACACCTAACATATGACAAATTATTGAGCCAAGAACATTTCTATGTTGTGGTTTACCCACAAGCTTTTTGTTTCAATAAATTGTTTGAGATTACGCGATTGCCATTGCATGATTCTATTTGAATGTCATTCACATTATAATATCAGTGTAGCACAAACTCTTTACATTTTCTGTCAATTCCACGTGAAAGTTGAGACCCAGATATAGTTGGGCTACTTTTTAGTCCCTGTCAAGGTAAAAGTGCTCTCCGTTTCAGACCTTCCATGGTCAGAAAACCATTGTTGTATCCTTCAGAAAGCAGCTGTCACAGCTGGGAATGTCTGACAGCTGGCAGAACTTCACAATGGACTATACTTGAACACACTTTTATGAGCTAAATACATTTTGTATCAGAGATTTGCTCACAAGTGTGCATGTACCATCGACTTGGCAAACATATACACAGTGCTGAACAGCTGGGAAGAAGTCTGTCCAAGAGTGTTAAAGGAGTCTAGCAGGCAGTGGGACAGGAAATGACAGGAAGACAAAAACAACAAATGTTGCTGGGCTTGTACAATAACACCCCTGTTCACCTCGCTAAGGACAACATAGACTGATCAAGTTTACTTGTTCATATGTATACAAGCTTTAAACCATGAAGGGATACATTGCATTGTTGTAAAAAAAGAAAAGAAAAATCCTAAAAGCTAACTTCAGGGTTCATTCACACCAGAATACTCCGCTAGACTCGGTACAATTGGGGACTCGGTTCAGTTTGGGGGGGGGGGGGGGTTGTAACATTCTTCCGAGCCGAGATTGCATTCACGCTGCACTACTCAAATGAAAAGGATCTTTTAAATGTGTTCTGCTCTCCGCCAGAGGCAACAATGAAGAAAAACTTGTTCATCTAGGCAGGACGACTTCGGTTTCTACTATATAACAGCTAAATATGGAGCTGCATCAGATCTTAGCGGGTTAGTCATATTTCTATCAAAACTTTTGCCGAATTCTTCCACATCTGGCCTTTCGTCCCACTCGAGCATATGTTTTGGTTGTGTTTAGCCACGATGCCATGCGCTGAACCCACAATGCACTTTGTTTTGCAGTCCGCTTCCTGTATTTGGTCTGCTTGAAGCGAACAGAGACCCGCGTTTATAGGCGGACCGATTCAAATCACAATTCCTCAAAAGAAGCAGACTAGGATTAGGATTCAAATCTAAAAGGCTGGTGTAAATGCGCCCTTAAAGTGGGCACCAGTGTGGACATTTAAATGTTCATGGAGGAGATGTAAAGTGGAGTCGTGAAAAGTGTGAAATTCCTACTTACCCGTTTCTTTTTTGACTGAAGATGTGAAGCATCAAGACTCATGCCATCTGTTGACTGTAAAGAGTTTATGTGAGAATTTTTTAAAACTCTACATGGACTATTAACCATCATATGATGTGCTGTATTGTACAAAGAGACAATGCAAATAGTTGCTTGTGATAAATGTAATATACTGAAGACTCACTGGTGACAAGATGGATGAGGCTGCTGCCGGGATTCTCTTGGCATCCTGTAGATGAAGACAAATGGACAAATGGTAGCTACATATTTGAAAAAAAAAAAAGTGTTGAGGAGTAACACTTTCATAACACCATATGACAATTAATCCGTCGTCACAGTTCAAATAAGATATAAACTTTGAACTGAAGCTAAGTCTGTTGTAGATCTTTGCACTCACAGCTAGTGGGCTCGACATGCGCTCCAAAGACTGAAGGATGCGTCTGGCGGTGGCACTGGTCACACCACAGGGCTGAGTACCAGCAGGCTTGGCCTTGATCTGTCTTCTCACTGGAGCCTACATATCAAATTAACTAAATTAGTCTCTAATCAAAGTAAAAACAGTCAACTTTAGTCCTAACATGACATCAGTGTATAAAAATAAATTCTTTCCCTAGTAGACATTCAGTAACTGCAGTGGAATAAATATAAAGTAACACGAGTTAGAACAATTGCGATTTAAAAAAAAAATTTTGTATGTTAACATAATTTATTTAAACTTTAGATGAACATTAATAGATCACCTGGTAGGGTGTTCCAGGACGACCACGAGAGCTCCTGACTGCAGATGCCCCACCATATGTGGTTTTCCCAGGATAGAAGGGTGAATCCCCAAGCTGGCTGGAGTTCAGCAACGTGCTGTTTAATGTTGACTGAAAGAAAGGGTTGTATGAAATTATACTAGGTCAAAGTTAACCTTTTTCAGGATATGGGATACAAAACAGCATTCTAAAATATTGGTACAAATTTTCGTTTTTCAAATTCATGAAATAAAGAGAGCAAAATACCAAAAATTTACCAGGTTAAACTGCAAATGCATCTAAAAATCTTTTCATCCCAATTTTCTACTTATTCTACCATAAAAAAAAACTCCAATACATACTTTAACCAAATAGGAAGAGTGAATCACTGGTTCCAAGAGGGCTTTTCATTTGGAAATGGATCACTTCTAGTAACTCAACCTTCAGGGAAATTTAATTGTGCCAAGCTTTCCCACTCAGAACCTTTTTAAGCAACCTTATCACTTTAACATGTTGACAGACTCGGCATCTGGGTGGACAAGCAAATACTCACATTAGAGGAAGTTCCAAAGACAGACAGGTTGAAAGAGGGCTTTTTCAGACTCGAATGGGAAGGCTGAGGTCCAGAGTTTGCTCTGTCCATCTCTGGGGACCATAGCTGTGGGAGCGATGCAGTTTTGGAAGTGGGGACATCTGAAAAGAGAATATATTGAAACTATGTGAGACTCTTGAGAAAGCACCATTTCATTTAACAAGCTTTTTGAAAGAAATCCACAAGATAGAAAAACTGACCATTTTGCTCAGACTGAGAAAAGACTTCACTTGTATGATGCAAGATGGGAAAATGGACAATGATTGTTTTTTTTTTAAAGCTATTTATTTATTTTTCTTCTTTCTCCCTCATTAGTTTTTTTCTTTCTTTATTTCTACCCCCCAAACTTATCCTCATTACCTAAAATATATGCCTAAGAATTCACTCTGCTTCTGAAATATGCTCCGTTTATCAGGGAACCTTCATACACGATAAGCCATACTGCGCACAGACATCTGCCCCTAACACCATTGTATGGTACATTGTATACTAATTCAGATGTACGTAATCCTGCAGGGTTGTCTGGCTGTTACACTTGTTTTGTTTTTTCTTGTACTGTGCTGTTCTTATTTCCTACAAAATACCTAATAAAATTTAAATGACAAACAAGCCTTTTAACAAAGTCTTGGTAACCCATAATAAATAAATTAAGGCTATGACTTTGGTTATATCTCAACTTGGCCAATAACTGGCCAGGATATGTGAACCAGAGAAAAGTACAAAAAAAAACACATCTAGTTCAGTTGTTATAGATTTACAGGCAATACAGGCAACATAACATTTAGATTTTTTGAAATAACATTCTTCCATAAAACACCAAATACACAAGTTGTTTAGCTGTGGCTCAAACACTCTGCTCTTACCCTTGTCAGATGCACGGGAGGAAAAACCACTTGTGGTGGAGATGTTATCATCTTCATGCTGTGAAAGGTTGTCTTTAATTTCTTTAACCAAAGAAAAGCCTGTGGAAAAAGGGCCAGGGGCTGATGAGGTGGAGGGCTGAGAGAAGAGGCTGCTGGAGGCTCCCAAAGTGGGAGAGGAGGCATCCAGTGGGGTAAAGTGGAGATGGGAGCGACTCAGAGGAGGCCGAGAAAGCACATATTCCTGAAAGTTCAGTGACGCACGGCTCGTTGAGGGCTCTGTGCAAAAAGGAGCAGAGATAACAGGCAAGAATTATTTCATGCTTGACCAGCGAAAAAGAAAGAGAGATTTCAGAAACTAAATGGCTTCTAACCCGTGTTACTGGTACTTGGTTCTGGGGAGTCGCGTCCATCAAGGGGAGGAGGACCCTCTTCACTGCCATTAGGAGGTGGTGGTAGTGGTGGCTGGTAGTTCTGGTCTATCCCCTGTGTCGAATCTCCTCCTTCAGGAGCATCTCCATTCTTAAAGTATTTCTGCAGCCAGGAAGGAACGATGCTCTTTACTGTGTCTGTCACTCGACTGATGAGGCCTGACTGCTGCTGATAAGAAAATGAGAAAGGGAGATCAAAATTGTTGGAAGGGGAATTAAATGAGTGACTGGTTATGATCAACCAACATCAATAAGATAAAAAGTCTACAATTCCAGCTGTTATTTTTAGCCTCATCAACGAAAAAAAAAAAAGACCACCTGAAAAATTGTCCTGTATACAATCCTGGTAAGTATAAATTGAAAAAAAACAAAAACATTTTACTAGCTGAAATTTTGTGAAATTATAATTTTTTGTACAACCAAGAAAAAAGAACACTCTGATGCTTTTATTTCTGATGTTCCAAAACCATCTATTCATAGCGAATCAACTCCATATATCATCCAGCGCTCCTTGTGATCAGCAAAATACAACAATCAAAACTACATTAATTCATTATCTGGATTGGGTGCATCGCGCCATTTACAATGCAAAGCTATTTGTCTTGCCTTGTGCAAAACAAAACACATGCTTCATAGAAACTGGGTCAGGCAACTATGTATGCTTCCACTGTATGAAACACTGGCACAAGTGATGCTGATCTGACTGTACCGAGGACTAATGCTGGATGAATGCCAATCAATAAGGAGGACTCTCCAATAAAATGTAGTAAAAATAACTGCATTTTCACAATTTAAGCATTCTCAAAGCACTTCAGCCTTCTTGTGTATGTTTATCAACTCTAGCAACTTTGCTGAATATAATATTCTACATTTACAGAAAATCTCTAGGTCTTCATTGGCTAGATTAAATATAAGCAAGATATCTTAAATGAATTATATCTTCACTGTGTGACACAACTTTGAAGTCACGGCAGAGAAGCTGTGGGGAAGAACAATGCTAGAAACAAAATTCATTACATGAATGTTTTTACAAGTTAACGTAAAGGGTGGAGAGAGAGCGTGTCAGTGTAAAATATCTGCTAGGTTTGTCCAGCCACTTATGTTAAAGAAAAAATAATTGTTTTTAGCGTTAAGCCTCAGTCTGTTGCTGTGACTTCAGTTGGATGTCTTTAGATTAAGGCAATGCTATTCTGTGTTGTGAAGAAAATAGGGAAAAGTGAGGTAACAGCACCAGTTGGTGACAAAAATGTCTTCATGTAGCCACTATCACATGGTGGCTTTCAACACCTGATAAGAGCCATGTGCACTTCTTTCTTCTGCTTATCTATGATATACACCTGTCAGCCACACTGTACTTTACCCCATGTAGAAATACACAAAACTTTAACCAGACAAGTATAATGATCTCCAAAATGTTGGTTTATTTGGAAAGGTCATTGCTATTAGGTTTTAAGAATGTATTGTAAATCACATGGATAGGGAAGAAAAAGTGCAGCAATGCCTCTTTATTTCTCCATTTCCTTAAGCACACGTTTCAGTGGATCATACTTAACAGAAGAAAGAAATAATGCTATCCCAAATTTCCAAGTCTTAGTAACATTCAAAGTGATGCATCAAAGGCTTAAAATCACATCAAAAACAGCACATCTCCAACACTGGCGACTCACAGCAAAGTATCAGCAAGGCTGGATACTTTCCCTCAGCTATTATAAAGTCTCTTCATGTTTTCATCAATATCAAAGTGGTCAATAGCTTTAAGAAAAGCCACTGAAACTATCTTTTTTTTTTTTAACAATTCAACTGACTGTCAAGAGAGTTGCAGGAACAACTGCAACCTCTGTCTTGATTTGTTATAAGCTAAGATACACACTGATTATGATACCCACGGAGATATGTGCATTTAGCTTTTCAAGCAAAAATAACGACACAAAATAACACAATAATGGATACCTGTTAAAATCTGAGAAAATGTGTCATTTTTATGTCATGTGAAAAACATCTAATTTTCACAACTAAATCTCTCATTGTCCCAACTGGCAAGCAATCTCCTAAGTTGGGGAATAAAATAGAGTTGGGACCGATCCGATTCAATATCGGAATCGGGCTCCGATACTGATATGAACCGACGTGACTGACGGTTCAGATATTGGGCTGGATTCCACAATCCACAGATTGTCACAGGTTTTCAAATTATTATGCAGGTTTAAGCCAAACAAAATATCTTGATGCAGAATCAGTTCTTGAAATATTTTCATTATAATTTGTATTAATAAATATTTATATATGATTTAGTTTTTTACTCAGAGTTTCTAATTTATATACAGTGTTACCAAACAACTGCACTGACAAGTCTGATGGGGAATGAGCTGCCTTTGCGAATGTAGCATGTCACTAATTTGGATATATTTTAGTTAGTCTAGAAACATAAAAAAAAGCAAGACAGCAACTTGAAATGTGTATACAGCCAAGGCAAATGCTGCTCAGCTAAGAAGGGAAGAGAAAATAGTGCAGCAGACTGAAGCTTTCCAGGAGAGCATTAAACTTTCAGCAAACAATGTGAAAATTGAAGGGATTAGCCCTCAGAAAAGTTGCTCCAATTCATCATTCTGGTCAATCAGCCTCTGTTTGACAAGGAACATTCTGGAAAAGTCCGCTAATTAAAATACTGTAATCCTGAGGGACAATGCCACTCACATGAATAAGGTGAAGGAAGACGTGGGAATCTCCAGCTTGGGTTATTTTGCCCATATGCTGCCGTTTGAGCATGACAGGCTTCTTTCACAGCAAAGCGTTAGCAATGCTTTCACTAATGCATGTAAACCTTTGGAGCATTTTAAACGTTAGCAACTAGCACAGTCCCGTTTGTGGGATCTTCAAACTGAACTAAAAGTTTGGCCACATGAAGATGTTCTGGCCAGACTGAACAGCAGCTTCTATGATCATAAGTCCTCTTCAGCAGAGATGACCGCTCTGTGCCAATACTACAGACCACAATCTGTCTGCAACACTGTCAGACTATTTAGTGTTACCAGATAATTCATATACATCCTGGTTCCCTTTCAATACATTCTCTCAGACCTTAAATATTAAAAAGTATTTTGTTACTGCTAAATTATAACTACCTTTGTTTTTATTAAGCTTATAAAGCAACACAGACATGGTCTTGGATTTACTTTGTAAGGTTTTTTTGGAAAACATTTAAATTGGACTAACTTTGTTATCAGTTACTCTCTTATTAAGAAGTGATGTGTGGTTTACTAAAGCCTAATGAAACGTTACACAACAAAAACAAAAAGCAATAATGGTGATAATCACAACAATGTTCAGGTATAATGACTTGGAAAATATCGGTAATGGCCAATATCCAAACTTAAGATATCGGAATCGGATCGGAACCTCAAAAAAGCGGAACGGTGCATCCCTAGATAGATAGATAAATACTTTATTGATCCCAAGAGAAATTGTAAATAAGAGTATGCAAAAGCACTGCGTGTCTTCTTAAGCCCCTTCTGCCTGGTGTATTGTGTAATCTTAGCAGCTGAAGGAAAACATATTTTGAAATAGATTTGGATAATTATTGTTGTTACGTGAATTAACTTTTTTAATTTTTTTTATTTTTAATTCAATTATCTAACATTTGCATTTCTTTAAATAGTGTGGTATTAATGTAAACTCTCTTTACCTTGAAACTATATGCTATTTCAACGAATACATTTTAATAGGATCATAATATACTATTTAATTTTTGGGCTAGTGATGAAATCACAGTTCCAAGAACTTTGACATGGATACTTACATCTCATGGTACTAGTATTCATAAGAGAAACAATATTGATCCTGTTTTAATCTGTACACACTTCTAAACTTTAAAAATGAAATAGTCAAATTATAAACTCAAACTCATATTCACTTAAAATTTATTAGATTTTGGTGAAAGCCAATCCAATGCATGTAACATTAACAGTGCTTTTTATTAGTATTTATCTGTGATGGTGCCTTTAAGAAAATGTATACATTTATTGTGTTTTCTTACTACATTTATACAAATTAAGGCAGGCAAAAAGTGACACAAAGATCATGCCAAAATAATACACAACACTAATTTACAAATATTAAAACAAAAAAGTTATGTTGTAATGGCTCCTTTACAAAAGAATTTTTTACTAAACATTACCTTGTAACTTAAGGCTGTGGACAACTGGGGTTTGTAATAAATAGCCATCTCAAACACAGCTTGGTAAAATACTTTTAAAAGTAACCAAATCGTATAGTATAATTAATATCCCTTTACAATGCTCTATAACCATTTGATTATACAGCTATCGCTACACGATCATTGCATTCTCAGGTAATCATACTGGCTTTTTTTTAAATAGCCACTTGGCCCACCAGTCAGAGAACACACTAGTATAATGACAATTTTAAGGACAAACTGGGAATTTACTGCACTATTTTCAGCAATGACGAAAGGGATCAGTGGATTTGCTGACTACCCACCCACGTCTCGCACATTATTCCCATTATAAGGTAGTTTGTCAGAAAACCAGCTTGATGTCCCGGCGGCAAATGATTCCACAGATAACCATGTGGGTTCCCAATCAGCCCGGGATCCCTGCGCAATTAAACTGGCTGAGATTTAGCCAACACGAGCTGATATCTATATTACTGTCCTGCAGACTTTCGACTACATTTGTATGAAAAACTAAGAAAACGTATGAATATGTAATTTAGAACAACACCAATTTAACTTGCTACGTTCAAAAGACTCAAAGACAACAATGCGTTGCTCGCAGATGCTAGTTTGTTAGCTCGAATTAGCAGCTTCAGCTAATACTACAAATTGCACTTCCCTGCTTTCCGAAAACTTCGCTAACATTTAAAAAAAACAATCCAATAACCCAAAACTGATTGTCTCGGGTTATTGTATGTGTACGTGACACTTACGCAAATAACGGCTAACTAGTCTAAAAACCATATTGCCACGATTTGACCTGTCAGGTCCGCTTGATTTTGCTAACCTGTAAGCAAACTTGCTAGTTTGTTAGCATTTCCTGTGAACATGCTAACAGCGCGTGGAGGCCACGAGCGTTAACAGCAGGCCATAAAATATCTCCAACAAAACAATAACAACAACTGGGGAACGGTGGCACTACAGTTATTGTAACGTACTCGACACGGGCTTTAAACACGAAAGCTTTCACTTAATTTACCTGTTTACTTTTGGCGTAAGGTTTAGAAGCGATATGATATCTTCTGCTTCTAATTTTCCCTCCACCCGTGGCCGCCATGGCTCTTTCGTCTGACTGTCTATCGGTGTTTCGGCGCCGGATAGCTGTCATCCAGCACGGCGGCCACTTACAAAGGAACTATGGGAAATGTAGTGCTTAAACCTAACAAAGGAGGTAGGTTTGTCAGGTCAATGGTCCTACCACATAACAAGGGTGTTTTTGTTAAATGACTGAAATTTTCCATGGTTAGTTATCTTATAAGTACCACAGGAATACACGGTATTTTACTGAGATATATAGCTTAAGATAGCTTTTTTTCTGTAAAAGAAAAGAAAAAATAAACTACTTATGTACAAGTTATTAGAGCAGAAACAATTCAAGGGGAAACGAATTTGCATAATTTAAGGGAAAATTAGTAATGAGTCTGTAGATTTTTCAAAAATTACACTTTCTAATTCCTTATTTTGTTTAATAATTATCATACAGTACATAGAGATATGGGTTTAAACTGTTTGCCATACTCAATTATTAAATAAAATTTCTTTGTATATGTTACCAATAACTCCTGTTCCGTCAGTGATATTTCATCAATGGTACAGAATTCAAGATGATTAAATTATTGTCCTGCAGTTTACTGAGATCATCACAAGAATGACAGCACAACATTCACAAAAAACAGGTTTATTCCTTCTGTTCATTAATTTTTGTATTTAAAAATACAATCAAACCCACTCCAATAAATCATATATCAGTAACACCACATAGTGTATGAGTTTTGACTGAACTCGTTTTAATATTTTATATCAAATATGGTCTGATCTGCATTCAATGCAGAATATATTTTCACAAGACCGGAATTACTTTTTTTGTGCAAAATAAGCACAAAAAAAAATAAAATCAAACCACTGCTTCTGAAACGTATCCTTTTTAGTAAGTGATTGCTACCGAATGTCCCCTCAGTTTTATTGGATTGAATGTCTCAGTAATCTTTCACATATACACGACATCTCTCTTGTTATAAACATGCAAAAATTATAAAATTGACATACATTTCAACAGGTCCAATAATTAGGGTTACACTAAAATGCACTTAGCACATTTGGTACAGTAACATATCCTCAGTGCGTATGACCTATGTCAAGCACTTATACCACTTTGCTGTCTCATAAACCAGTGTAAAAAGTGGCCAGTTTTGGCAAATATCGTATAAATACAAATAATGAATTAAAAAAATTAGTGTTAGTTTTATAAACATCTTTAATAATTCATTCTAGGAATAAGTAGATATGGAAAATGAATAGATGGATCATCAATAATTCCAACAATTTACAAATGACCACATATCAATAGTTATCATTTTTAGTTATCATAAAGCTATTAAGAGCAAAGTGTTATGTAAAGATTTAACAGTCAAAGAAGTGGTCATGATGGTACTCGTAGACTGGAGTGTACACTCCTCACTCAACATTCACAGTTTAAAAAATCCAAACAGTTATTCTGCTGTGAAATAGACAAAGCTGAGTGTAAAAAATGCTGATGTTACCATGGTAGTTTTTACAGTGCAAATAAGTCAGTCTTCACTTTTAAAATCAAAAAATCAAGACACCATTCTGCAGGTTTATGATGCTTTAAGCTTCTTGTCATGTTTTGTCTGTGACTTCCACCTATAGACACATTCTGGGATTCAGTGATACAACTTTTAACTTTTCAGTAAGGTCAACTGCATTCTGTATTTCTATTGTTAAATGTATCATACAAGCACCTTCTTCACAGCAGTTATGAATATTTAGTGTTGTTTACGGTCTCTTTCCTCCATGGCTGTTCACATTTCTGTTTCTAGCAGAGGCCTTCCTCCGTTTTGTTGGTTGTAAACTTTTCAAGGAATTTCTCTGAGCTAAGGAGAAAAATAACACAGAGTTATGTTAAACATAAAAGAAGGAGCCAAGTGAAATTTGTCACATATCTGCCTGTTATGGGACTGACCTGCAAGGCCACCTGAGACATTAGCATGCAAATCAATGCTACTATCATTGCAGTCCTCAGTTTGTGAAGAAAAGCTCTATTAACAGAAAGAAGCACAGAGTGATTTAGTGTCATCTCCAACAAACCAAAACGCAGATGTACAACTAAAAGAATTAACATAATATCTACCTTAAAACTACTATTTTATCTGATCTTCATTGGTTCGAATTAAAAAATACAGTGCTTTTCCTTCTATGACAAGTCAAAATGTCTGCAATGAAAGAAACCTATCTGCATCTTAAAAACAACAGGAATGCAAAAAAAGAAAGAAAAAAAAGACATTTTTGTTTACTCTTAGATGACTGATCAGAATACAACAAAGACATTTATAAAGGGACCAATGCAGGATCTCACCTTCAGTTTACTTTGCTCATACCATACCATCACATATAAACATAGGAGCGTGATGAGTGCCTGAAAAAGATGATGAGAATAAAAGAGGAGTGAGCTGAAAACAAATTCATAGAAAAAGCGTGAGTAAGAAATTATAATTACATAGGACACATGGGTAGATAATACATGTAATGTAATATACATGTACATGTTTGAACATGCACCATACACACACATTTTTTTCTTACCAGACAGAGGAGCCATAAAAGTACATGGCGAATTTGGGTCTTAGAAAATAAGTCTTGGCCAAATTTCACACAAGCAAGAGCCTCCAGGAAAGCGATGGCTCTTAAGGGACATAAAGAAATACAATAAGAAAAAAAGTTAAAAAAAAAAATTGAAAATAAAATAACAAAATAAATACATATATAAAAATAAACAATGCCCTCTCTAACATTTTCACTGCAGTGCTGCTTTTCGATGACCTCACATCTGCCATGTGAGTCCATATACAAGTTCTATATTATTATTATATTATTATTATCCCTCCCATAAAATCTCATGGCTAGTAGATAATCACTAATAAGAGAGCTAAGAGAACAGTCTTAATGTTAAGTGTTTCAGGCTGACACAGTACACATCTTGTTGCTATAGCAACTGATGCAGACTGGGGGCATCCACAGCTTTGTGTCTGAGGTGAGTGAGATAAACAACAGCATCATGTTATGATTTTCAATTTACCAGAGAATATACGGCTATAAAATTAACCTCAATGAGCTATGCTAAAATTACGTTAAAATAAAACTTAAAGCAGCCTAATAGGGTCGGTGTCAGGTGGCTTGTTAAGAGTTTGGCTGAGTTGATGTCTCTGTTGTGAAGCCATGAACCCCCTTCTCTGAAAAATGCGAATAACATCAAAGAAAACATGCCAGACTGAGCAAACATCATTGTCAGTTCGTTCATAAGGCTACTGGGAAACTCAGTATTATGATTAAACTGACTGACAGACATTAGTAAATCATAACTAAAACACAGAAACTACATCAAAAAAAGTCTTTCTGCAAATATCTCAATTTCTTTTTTGATATTACTGGTAAAGACACGTTGAGTTCTTTAAAACACCATCAAAAATCTTTTTTAAAAAAAGTCCCAAACAAAAACATGAAGACACTGACTGATGTAACAAAAGATACTTACCCAAACACCCAACACTGCGTGCCAACTCGTTTACACTGAGTGTCTGTCAGGTATGCAAAATATTGTCTGAAAAAGGTTTAAGAATATCTTTGTTAACAATAAAGCAAAGCAGGCCTCCTTTCTAAAACAGACTTAAAATCAGTTCTGATATTAAGTTTGACTAGAGCAGAAAGTTATGTCTAAATTGTAGTGATGTAAGGGACTTTCTTGCAAGTTATGTACACATAGTGCAGTTTGAGACAAATATTTGACCAAGCCTGTGGTGAATTTGCATGAGTTTTGTGAAGAATGTGGGGTATTATCAATAAATTATGGAGAGATATGAACTGCTAGTTTGGAGTTTATAAATTCAAAACCGGATTGAGTGCAACCGGAGCTGCTCTTGTGTCATTGGATGTGATATAGCAATAAACAAACTTGCTTAAGCCTCACATACTGTTCATATCTGCTACTTTCATAGTTGACCCGGACCAAGAATTACCTTATAGTAAGTGTCAATATCTAAGTTTAAACTGCAGATATATTTAGAAGTTTTTTTTTGGCTATAATAGTCACGATTATACAGCTAGTGGACAGAAAAATTGGTCAGAGAGAGAGCTTTAGACATGCTACAAAAGGCTCCCTTGTCAAAGACTTGTCACCTGGTTCGGTTTATTGTAAAGCACTGGTTGAAGCTCTGATCAACCAGTTGAGCTAAACACCACCTCTCAGTTATCAATACCAATTTAACATTTATCACTTAGAATACAAAACAAAGAATAAAATGCTTATTATAAACTAGTCTCTAAAGTTTTACAAATTTTGAATAACAGAAGTTACATCTGCTTCTCTTCTGTCACATTGTGTTGACTACAGATAGTGCTGTTTTTACTATAGAACACCTGCTTTGCTGCCTGCTCCTCACCATCCGTCATCTTCATCCGAGGGGCTGTAATCAGAGTTTTCCTCCTATTCTGACACTTTCTTTTCCAAATGTTGGAAAAAATATGAAAGTTATGATATTTTAACCCCTGAAAGACTTTGTGAACTCTGAATGACTTCGAGACCAGGACTGTTTGTTATCAGTTGTG
>JAOXYM010000018.1:14615085-14625784 GCA_028567055.1 Leptatherina wallacei
AGGTCACATGATCCCATGAGAGACGGATCCACTCATGCAAAGTTACAATGTCTGGTTTCTGAAGAGGGCAGCCCCCTCAGGGTGTGTTGACAAGAGTCAAACACTGTATTGACCCCAGAAATAATCAATTAATACTCACATTAGTCTAATATTTGGACCAAAAGTTAAATTTTGGGAGAAATTACAAGTTTAGAACCCCTAGTGGACAAAAGTTACACAGTATCCCTTTAAAGAGTGACAGATTTTATTATTTTTAACTCCTAGAGATGTTTCTGACATAAAACGTTATGCTCAATGGAAAATATAAAAAATTTTTTTGTGTCTGTCAGTGTGTGTTGAAGTCAGTCTTTTTTTATTTATTTGTTTTTTACAGATCCTCTGTCGGTAGTGCACTCCCCAGGAGGCGCTGTTGTGCTTATATAACCATAGGAATGATCTGCATTTTCATTGGAGTTGGTTTAACAGTAAGTATTGTCTCTTCTGTAAATGATGTTTTATTTTTTTCAGATAATATCCAAGTAAGTGGAACTTACAATAATTTCCAAGAGGGTTTGGATAAAGCTATAGAGCTATTGACTCTTTGAGTCAATAGCTGTAAAAATTCATTTGTACAACATTTGCCAGGTTGTTCTTGCATGTTTACAATACTTGTTTGCCAAAATATGATCTCATCCTGGATTTAGTGCCATCTCTGATTGGTTTGAAAGTAAAATACAAAACAATGTGTTAGTTTTTACTTTTCCCAGAATGGTAGAATGATTCAGCCAGGTTCACTGTGACTTGAAGCTATGGATGCACATTATAGTGTACATTTCTATTTTACAATGACACCAGTGAGTTTTACACCACGATTAAACACATGGGCAAGTAATAATGTACAAAATATATAGCATAAAAAAGGAATACTTTAATAAAAGTCAAAGAATATCTGTAGAAGTTTATAAAACAGTATGTCAACACAGCTGGTACTTGTCTTCTGCCACTTGAGTGTAGTAACCAAAATATGCGGAATAACCAGAAATGTTGGCTACACTTTTTTCTTTTTGCCTTTTTAGAATGGCTTTAAAACTTAAAAATAATGGGGTGACATGTTAGAGTATGCTGGTTGCATCTGCAGAAACAAACTTGCATTTTTATACGATCTGATCCTGTTCATAAAGGTAGTACAGGATTAAACTCAAGAAGACCCTTTGGCCTTGGGGATGATGCATAAGCATGAATTAGCTCCAACACTTGTGCTGTGCCTAAAATTAAACACAAATGTTGGAATGCTAACATTCTCCTGATGACAGTGCCAACAAGCTAATGCTAAGCAGGTGCAATGTCCACCATGTTTACTATCTTTGTTTAATGCATCGGCATGCTAATGTTGCTAATTAGCATCATCAACAAAGTGCAACTGGACAGATGGAACTGTCTTTAGTTTTCCAGGAAAAAAGAAAAAAGGAAAATAACTTTTGACCTCATGATGGTACAATAAGGAAAGGAATCATGGCATCTCCAGCATGACTTGAATATTGGCACAGAATTTTATAGTAGTCCTAACTTTTAGTTGCATTTACCAGCCAGGTGTCTGTTAAAATATCCACAGTAATCCATCCAGGTGTATTTCAGTGTGGAACAAAGTGGTAATTTTCTCAGTATTTAACCATGTTTTTATGCTTTTCTCTCTTACCTGATATCAGGTTGGTACTCGGGACTTTGCCAGTCGTTACAATGCCACCTACGTGTCCTGGGCTTTCGCCTACCTGCTGGGCCTCATCTGTCTGATACGAGCCTGCTACTGGGGAGCCATCAAAGTCAGCTACCCAGAGAATAGCTTTGCTTAGAGCAGGAATGTGTCTGGAATGTGTCTGCAAAGTGGTGCATGGCTGGATGTATAAACTCCACTTTTAGTTTCTTCATCTTGTTTCAGATTTTAAACTGGTCACGTGGAGTGCAGAGTGTCTGGACAGGAGTGTTGTTAGTCTGAAGACGTTAATGTGGGGATGTCTCCTGTTATTTTGTCTGGGATGTTTTGACTTGTTGATCAAACCCACTGCCTGCCAGTCTATCCAGGGCTTTTCCAGACTCCAATTATTTCCTGTTTTTTTGCCAAAATTTTTCAGAATCAAGAAAAATTTAATTTTTTTTAATGAATGACTAAATTTAGTTTCCCACACTTTGATTTAAAAAAGTTACCCTTACAAATTTCATTGAGTATTTGTGGACCACTTGTTCTACTTTTCAACAGTCTGAATGGCATGGCGGCACCCACTTGATTTCTCTTGTTACTGACCAGACCAAAATGAGACAACCTCCTAAGAACAGTTGCCCATTGCACTATGATTTTATGCAATTGTAATTGTTTTTTTGCAGCGAGTTAAATTCATGCTACAAGAGCTGCATATTCATACTGTATTGTAACCATTTTTTCTTGCCTGTATACGCTGACATAGTATTTCTATTATTATTTTAAAGCTCAAAAAGATCAATTTTTAAAGGAAATTGTCATTGTATACCCATGCGTGCCAACTTTGCTGCACAGTGTTAGTCAAGGAGAGCATCAGATCAACACAAGCTTTTATTTTATTTTTTTAAATATCAGTGTTTATTTAATTTTGTGTGCCTGAAGCTTTTATGTCACAACAGCAATAACCCTTTTTGGGTAATTTTCCATAGCCTCTATCCCTGTGCTCCTCACCATGTTTCAAAACTATCCCAAAAATGTGGTGACTCACCTTTGCATGTGAACTTGTTCATCTGACTGAGGTGCTGCTTGTTTGGTTTCAGAGGTACCTGAAGGCTGTGATGTTTCTGTTTTTGCTCCTTCTGCCTGTGAGTTTGAATGTAAACCCTCCTCCTTCTGCTTATAATGCTGCTCTCCAACCTCCAGTGAACTCAGTATTAGCGGGCATCTCTATATGCTAACTCCACAATCCTCTCTCTGTATCTTGACCAGTGGGCACAGTTTGAACTTCTAACCTTGTTTTGAATGTGATGATGATGATAAAACAGAAAATGATATAAAAAAAGACTTTGTATATAGCTCAAATTATGTACTTGGAAACGTAGGTAGTGGAAGGGTGGAAGGAAAACAAAGTTCATGGGTCTTTTTAAAAAGATAATTTATCAATAAAATGTAAAACCTGCCTGTATTGGCCTTTTTGTTTTGTCGACAGAGATCAGATTTAAAAGTTCAAGAACATGGTGTGAAAAAACAAATGCCTGGGGCACACCTCTTTCATGGTGTTACGCAATAGGCCATCAAACAGAGGTAGGGTTCAATTTATTTGAATCTCCAAGCTTGTCATGCAAAACCAAGAACAAGACACACTTACACAGAAATTCACAAGTTACCCACAGACTGAAAAACATTCTGGCTGACCAACTTACAGAATGAACATTTCCAGCTAACATCCTAAATAGTCTCATAGCTGAGTTATGTCTATACTTACATTTCCTTCATCTACAGCTCAACATATATATACATATATACATCCATACATCCATACACACATATCCACACACACATGTGTACGTGCATATTCATATCCATGCAGATATCCTCATACCCATATATGATGTATTTTGGTGTAGCTCTGTGCTGTGACAATCAATGGTGACAATAGAAGAGATTGTGTTCAAGGTTATTGGATATTTCTAGCAGATCCAGAGCTTGCAAGAAGGAAATGGTGGTGGACTTTAAAGGGTCAAAATGTAGGTGGAGGTAACTGAACTAGAGGCAAAGCTAAAAGATTTACTGGAAAAAATATTTTCAAACCTCAACATAGTGTAAGAGTTTAGGTACATCATAGTTTTCAGGTTTGTAGTTGCTTCATATAAATGCTGAAACAAAGAAAAGTGGTTGTTTCAACAATATATTTCCTTTGAAGTAATGGGTATAGTAAAAAATATATTCTGAGATAAAATAGATGTTTTTTGTAACTGCAACTAAGCACGGGTGTAAATTTCGAAGATCGTGGCTTTACTGATTTTAGGTGCTTCAGTTCCATTATGTAGAAGTTCATGCTGGCTCACTATCACAAGTCATGGGACATCATGAGTCTTATAAACTAAACCTCTTCTTTTTGATTCCATGAATGAAAGTGTCTAATGACAAGTCAAAATTCTGTGAAAAATGCCCTTTAGAAACATCAAATATATTCAAGTCAGTGAATCTCAAACAGGGGTTAGTGTTAATTCCTTATATGCTGAAGTATTATGAATTAGCATTAACCAAAGAATCATAACACTATTTTTGACAATGCAGACGTTTAAGTCTGTGTTTGAATGTCCTTCATGAGTTCATGAACTGTGATGTGATTGTGGTGAAGGTGAGTCTGCTTAATCTGTGTTCACAACACAATGTGGTTACATCAGCAACAGTCTCATGAGACAAACTCTTCACTGACATGTGATGACCTGTTGTGAAACATATTGGTGCTGTCCAAATGTCCCAAGTTTACAGCACAATATTAAGTCAAATGTATATGTCTGATAAAAAGAAAACACTTTTCCTGTTTGACCACGGCATGTTGCAGCAACTACTTCGTCTGGCTGCAGTGCTGCTGTGTTTCCACACAGTGGTGCACTTTGCTAATCTAGACATAAATCAGAAATTTACAGATACTAGCTGAACTCATGAAACCAATTTTTTTCAACTCAAATGAATCCATGTTTCAAGAAGGTTGGATAGGATGTCAACTTTACGCTTGACATGAGCAATTTAGATGGAGGATGGATTATCCCTGTTCGAAAACCAGAAAAGCAAAATAAATTCGTGCTTTCTTTGTTCCTCTGATCTACTGAAAAAAAAAACTAAAGTAACAAAGTAAAGGTGAGATTAAGCTTCCAAGCCAAAACAAGAAAAAGAAAAATCCATCCCAGCCTTGAAGCAGTTGGATGCAGCATCATGCTGTTTGGATGCTGTAAGAGGGAGTCATATACTTTACAAAATGAATGACATCCTAAGGAAGCTGCATGACAAATTGAAGCAACATTTAAAGCATGATATAAGAAGTTAAAGTTGGATTCTGAATAACTGGTGAAATTTAGCATCCCAAGCTCACATGGAAAATAAGCTTAAAGACGACAATTTCAATGTATCAGAATGGCTGTCACTAAACTCTTTTAATATCAAATTTATTGGAAAAACGCGGCGGCTGGTAAACAAAATCTAGTAATTCCAGTTCGGTCGGGAGGAACGTGCCAAAGCTTTTTGAAGTTTAACAACTCAAGGGAATGCTAGTTGCACAAATCAGAAACCAAACATGGTAATGTACATAATTTCAGAGAGACAGAAATGAACATAATGTACACAACAATATAATCTTTATTTAAGACTTTTGTTTCAGTTTGACAATAAAATACAGAAACTACAGAGTTATGGTTTACTGAGCTCTCCAGAGCTGCTACAAGTGAAACAATTATATTTCTTTATAGGGACCTTTTACTCCAATTCTTTCACACGCACATGTTTGTATTTTTGTGGGGACATTCATTTAACTGATGGATTACCCAACACCTTATCCAATCCAAAATCTTAATAGCTAAATCTAAATTATTCCTAATCTTTATCAGGTTCTAAGTGCAATGCTGAAATAAAGTGTCCTTAATCCCAACTTTAAACTAGTCCTTACAAACTTATGAATCTACACAGACATCAGCTCTCATAAACTACTCTGGACTGAAGATGATATCACGTCAAACACAGTGATGACATCAGACCATCAGATGGATCGCTGCTTGACGAGGTAATTGCTTTTAAGATGATCGAGCATTGTTTAGGAGTGTAAACAAACACACACACAAAGGCTATTTTAGCTACCACCAAACTATGAAGGAACATGGAGGTCATAAATACTAATCACCATGACTTCACAAGTTGTGTTGAGTTAGTGTGCATGTGTGTGTGAGGTGCTGCTGTGGATGTCCTGATGTGTTGACAGGTGACTGTTAGGGCTTCCCACCCAGCAGTGATGATCGGTGAAGGGTGCTGCTCCTCTTTCAGTTATTGTTGAGGACCCACCATGATGCTGCAGAAGAGACAAAGAAAATGACTTCAATTAATAAGCCTCAATTATCCACACAAAAAGCTGAGTAAATGTTCTGTTTTACTGTCTTTCTAAATGCCGATTTACCACAAACCTTATCTGTCTGTGGCTATATTTTCTGTTTTAATTCAAGCAATTACAAATCTGTTCAGCAGTCCCTCTGCTTTGAGTCTTTGTTTATAGAGCTCTCAGTCAAACCTCTTGACCCTTATTTAAAGGAGTGAAAACTGCCAAATCCTGATAAAAATGTAGAGCTCTACAGTTTTAAACATTAACTTTCTAAACAGCATGTCTGTGTCATTGATGTTAACCCCACCACAGCGCGCCTGAACCTGAGGGGTTTCCTTTTTATGTAGATAAAATAAGACAACCTTTTCAAGCGACAGAATTTGTATTTCCATCACAGTCTTGTAAATGGGAAATGAATTGTGTGAAAAATATATAAACTTAATTGAAAATGCACAGGAACCACTAGTACAATGCTATGGGGTGGCTTCTGAGAAATTGTAGATGTAATTCTGTATTCAAAACAACAAAGGATGATTAATGGGCAACATGATTAAAGTAAAACTAGTCATAGCTTAAAGAAAGGCAAACCATGACTAAATGAACTTACATTTGTTGACAGAAAGAAGAGTGGACAAAGAAAATGGAGCCTTTGTCAATCACTTTTTTTCTGTTTGTCTTTAATTATCTCCTGAACCTGTTTCTTTTTCATGATATGTTTTATATTTCCAAATTATAATTTAGATGTATTTCTTTCTTTTTTGGTGATTCAAACCAGATGTTTTATGAATGTTTTTTTTTTAATGGAAATACTACCCCCAGAGAGGCAGAGCAAACGCCTCCACACTTGTACCAACAGGCTAAGGAACAGTTTTTCCCTGCAGCTGTTTCTTGAACCATTCTTGCACAAAATACTTGCACTTCTGTGTCAATTGCATTTGCTTACAATTGACCATTAACAGCAGAGCTAAATCGAAGCTATTGTAATCTATCATGGAGTGACAGAGCTGTGGATGCCTTTACCTGGAACAAGCATGGTAGTAGTGGACTCAGGGGTCTCCAGGAAGTCCACATTCCCTCTTTGGAAGGTTTTACTGTAGTTTGTCTGTAGGTGACTGGGAAGCAGAAAAAAGAGGATTCAGTATTGCTTTTTGTGTGTAAAGGTGTCTGTGAACAGATCCATTCTTGGATTTTTTTTCAACAACAATCAATAAATATAGACCACTCTGAAGATAAACCCTCCCCTTTAATCAAATTAATGTTATGTTAAAATACAAAAACACGAAATTCAAAAAAGATTTTTTTTTTATTCATTCACATAAAGAAGACATGGAAATGAATAAAAAATGGATATCATTCACTGCAACCAGGAAAACTTTTTGATACATTTTTTGTAGATATTCCATTAAAAACAGGGTTGACAGAGATATTCAGATTCTTTAATAAACAAATGTACAAATACCACACTGTGACAATATTCTACAGCCTGTGCATTAAGTTCTGCATCCTAAAACCCAAATAAAACTCAAATATCACCTAAATATTTTGAGCAAGGTTAACTTAAAGCATTGAAAGTAGGATGCCTATGCTTTAGAGAAAGCTCTCCTCCCAGTGTTTTATTATTATACACAGAATTTGGACTTTTGGTTTCGAGCCAAATAAATTTTTAAGTAGCTTTTTATTGCTGTAAATATTTAAAATTTAGCTCATTTTAAGTACTCTATGTACTTGTGTTATTTAATATGGAATGCATTACAATGTTACAATGTTAATTAAGTTCTGTGACCTTTGTTAAAGCTGCAACAAAACACCACCAACACAAGGAGAAAGGATGAGAAGAAAAAGGAAAGAGAAAGTGTTGTCATCCCTTATTTGGCTGTAACATTTGAGGAATTCAGGAGGATTTTGAACAAACACCAAATGTTTTTCAAACCCAGGCACACCATCATGTCCTGGATGGATGAGAATCTTCAGCAAGCTGGGACCCTGTTTATTAGAAGGTTCCAAAATATCCGTTACCTGCTACTGACAGCTGTTCTGAGAACAAGCTGGGACCCTGCAGGATTCCTGTATTGGTTAGTGAAAAGAGGAAACGAAAACAGTCAAGTTGTGGGGTGAATAGATCTCATCTGTTTACTGTACCATGTGCAACTCAGAATACTACAGAGACCAGCAAAAACTTAATAAAGCTAGCTTTGTTAATTTTAGATCTCTGTCCAACAAGTCACTGTTAGTTAATGACATAATTATTTCTCACAGTTTAGATTTTCTTTTTCTGACAGAAACATGGTTAACAGAAGAGACAAGTGCTACTGTTGTGAATGAAACAGCAGCCCCTTGTTTTAGTTTTATGAGTAAGTGTCAAAATGGGAGGAAAGGAGGAGGAGAAGCTGTTTTATTTAAAGATAAATCCTTCTAAACATATAAGCCCAGTTCTCCTGTCCACTGAGAAATGCCACCAATTTGCCAACTTTTTTAGTAAAAAGATTAAAACAATTAGACAAAATATTAATGCCACACAGTCAAACAAGAAAACTGGCCTGTGCCTAAAACCTAGAAATAACTCCTGTTCAACTTGTATATGCTCCCTTTGGGTCAAATATTGCAGAACTTTAACATTAATTATCAGTGATAATGAACTGCATAACTGTGATAAATGATCACTTTATGTCTCTATCACCAGATAACTGCAGCCCAATAGACTTACTGTGTCAGTGTCTGGAGCAAATAAACATCTGGATGAAAGAGACTTTTCTACAACTGAATGAAGATAAAACTGAGATTATTCTGTTTGGTAGCAGGGAGAAGAGGGTCAGCATCAGTAAACACCTGGAGATTTAGGCTCTTAAGATCACTGACCAAGTTTGTAACCTTGGAGTGTTGATAGACTGAGATCAGACTCTCAACAGCCATGTCAAAGCTGTCACTAAGACAGCTTTTTACCATCTCAGAAACATCAGCAGAATAAAAAGTTTAGTCTCCCAGAAAGACCAGGAGACACTCATCCATGCATCCATGCTTATCCAGAACGCTGCTGCAAGAGTTTTAACCAGGACTAAGAGATCTGAACACATTACACCAGTTTTAAAGTCTTTACACTGGCTTCCAGTCATAGAATAGATTTTAAAACTCTTCTGATTGCTTATAAATCCCAGAACGGTTTAAGCCAAGAATACATGTGTGATATGTTTAGAGAAGATAAACCTGCAAGATCTCTTAGATCCAAAGACTCAGGTCAGCTAGTCCAGACCAGAGTCCAGACTAAACATGGAGAAGCAGCTTTTGAATGAATGAATGAATTATACTTTATTGATCCCCGAGGGGAAATTGCATTTAGCTTTTAGCTGTTATGCTGCAAACAAGTGGAACAAACTGCCAGTAGAGATTAAACTTTCACCAAATGTAGAAACTTTTAAATCCAGGTTAAAAACATTTCTGTTCTCATGCACCTATGCATGAAATCTGCATGGCATCTTTTAACTTTTCTTGATTTTAATACATTTAAAAAAAAAAAGATTTATTGTGATTTTATGCCTTTTTTACTTTTTGTAATGCTTTTAATGTTTTATGTAAAGCACTTTGAATCATCTTGAACAGGAAATGTGCTATACAAATAAACTTGCCTTGCCTTGAAAAGAGGAGACCATCTCAGTGCCGTCCCTGTTAATGTAAATGATGGTGGGGTTGCCTTTTTTTTCATCAGACAACCTCTAGTTTTTCTTGGTGTTGAGAGACATATTGTGTCACACACCAGTTAGCCAGTCGTTCTTCCTCTTCCCTGTAGGCCGTCTCATCTCTCCCAGTTATGAGCCCCACCTAATGTTATCTGTAATTTTAACGATTATCTGACACACTGTTGCCTTTCTATCATCTCCAACCATTCTGCCCATTCTCTTCTGACATCAACAAGACATTTTGGTCCACACAACTGCTGCTCACTGGATATTTTCTCTTCTTCAGACTATTCTCTATAAACCCTAGAGGTGGTTGTTTGTGAAGACTAGCCCATCTGGTACCAACAACCATGAGATCAAGTTTAATTTTCAACTATAACAGCTGTTCTGACTTTTCAAAATTTTTGTAGTATTATTTCTTTCTTTAAAACTTTTAGTTTTCTTGTGATGTGTGAATTTCTTCCAGCTAAAATAGAAAAACGACTGTCATTTTTCTACAGCTCTAAGTGGACAGTTTGCCACCATGGCTGTTTGTGAGATAAAGGTGCTCTTCTCACTGTGGTTTTGAATGTGTGAGACATGCTCTGGGTAAGTGTGAAATTAATGCATTATGTATTGCAGTGAAAATTGAACAGTGTTCCTAAGAAGACGATGTTCCACTCATTTCTGCTAGAATCAACTTATGACAGGTGTGAGACATGAAGAGGAATCACAGGTATCTAACAGAAGAATACATTTTTATATATCTGTATAAAATCTGCAAACACTGGCAAAAAATGCACACACCATAACACCTTGACCTCCAAATGTGGAGTTTACCTTAAACACAAGCTATTCTTTAACTGTTGTGAGTAAAGTCCCAAAATCCAATTTTCTCTTTGCATGTCAACCAAAGGGCAAACTCCGTCTTAGAAACGTGAAGCCTATGCGGAAGTGCCAAAAATTGCAGTTCCCCCCTCCTCCGCTAGGTGCTGGCTGCAAAAC
>JAOXYM010000018.1:14675804-14687293 GCA_028567055.1 Leptatherina wallacei
CAGACAGACAGACAGACAGACAGACAGACAGACAGACAGACAGACAGACAGACAGACAGACAGACAGACAGACAGATTCTGTTTATTTAATGCCATAAAACCTAAGAAATATGCATTTTTAAAAAAAGAAAACCTGATTAGTACTGCAGTATACAACAGCATTTCAGCTATTCCTCACACTGAATAAGAATAAATTCAGTCATTATTTTATTTTTTTACTATAAACATTTACATAAAAAGGTTATCCATCATTGAATTAATGATTGTATTTTAGGCCTTTTTAGCCTGTTAACCACTTCCAATTCAATGACTATTCAGACCTTAGTCCAACAAATTGTTGTCATTTTCCACAACAAAATGAAAGACAAACAAACCATGTCAGGTTCAGGGCAAAGTCAATGTAACACAACCTGACTAACCAGTTACGTTTCTGCCAGTGGTTGTTATCCTGTTTGATTATTGCAGTCAGCAAGCTGAATCTCGGCAGATACTGTTGTTAGGCTGACGTAGGTCTACCTGTGCATCCTTTACCTTTATTAAGATACTAACTGATAATTGTTTTTGTACCAAATGAGAACGTCATAAAATCCTCACTTAGATTAGTATCTAACAGGCCTGAAACTTCACTATTTTTATTCACAAAGGATTGCCACACTCGGCCGATAACTAGCCTGCTAACGTTGTAATTCATTTCATAAGAGAAAAGATGGAACATGTAAAATGATGTAATAGAAAAATAAGTCAGAGTGACATTGGATTGAATTGTGTAATCATGCATATCTGCGATGGCTATAAATAAGTAACTTTTATCAGAACTTCAACTGGTGATTTATCAAGTTTGTGCTTTCAGATTGTAAAATAATTAGAAGTTAATGATCTATTGGAACTAGAATTGTAATAAAAAGATAACTAAACCAATGTTCAAGCTGGAATAAACTAGAGAAAGATCGTCTGTCGCCGCAGATAAAGCTTTGTGTCAAACTCTTTGTTCCAGTTAGATTTGTAAATGTCAGTGTGGGGTCTTCACTAGGGAGTTAAGCCAGCCCTGATAGAAGAAGGTTAATAAGATGAATCCCCCTCTCCACCTGCCTCCTCTGCAACATTTTCACCTCCCAGTCTAGAGGGCTTTCAAACTCAGCTCAAGCTCTCACTGCACACCTTGTAATTCACCTCACCGGAGGCTCATTACTAAGCTGAGCTGATACTGTATCTTTACGATCGTACCCTCAACAATAAAAAGCGTAACGGACCGTGAGTGGCTACTTCTAGGCTCACACTGGCTCATGGTGGAATTATATCTTGTCTGCTCTGCCCTTGGTAAGCACTTTTGGTGGGTGAGGCTACATTTCACTGAGCCCCCTGCTCGTTTCTGCTGAAGTGGATGGCGCTACATTATAGCAGGTAACCTAAAACGACCCAGAGACTGCAGTAGTTGGCAAAATAATGGGACAGCTCAGGGAGAATGTTTGGGAGGACGAAGTAGACATATTCAGCTGGCCACATGTATTTTATTATAAGCGTGTTAGTCGCTAGCCTGGTTCTGTCTCTTTTATTATCATAATGAGCAGATAAAGCAATTAGGATGTTCGTCATGTGATTTATGGGATCCTTACTTCAAGGAAACATTATGTGCAACTTTAAATCACACGCCTTGATTCACTCTTCATTATGAGGAATGTGTGTGTCCAAACCAAAAAGAAGAATCACAGTGGTTGAAATTTGCAGCGCAGTCAAGATCCACTAGTTTATGAGCACAAACTCATACTTACATCGCTGCTCCTCTGAATAAATCAGGTCAAGCACTCGATGGGGTGGGTTTTTTTCTACTTGAATTTGCAGATTATCTTGATACACAGGCTTGCAAAAAAGAAGTAGGATGTTTCAGTGGGGATTCTCTGCATGGTTATAAAAATACCAAACTTGCCCTTCCCTGAGACGGCTGCATAGATGCCTGGGTGGGACTTCAGAGAACTGCTGCTACACAAGTCGGGGATGACGGCTTAGAGAAAGAGACTGCATTCCTTTTCCTCTCTAGCTCTCACATCTTTCTGAGATCAGCTGAAAGCACTTTATGTTGACGCATCGGTGCTCATATTTAAAGGAAGAAGGACTGCAATATTGTTCAGAAGCAGGAATGCTCTGTTTTTAAAAAAAAAGAAGAAAAAAAAAGCCTGACACCACTTTATCTAGAAGTTTTGATAACATCCTTTTCCTTTTCATGTGCAAGCATAGCTATTATCAGGGTGTAGTGTCATAACAGAAGATGGTTTAGGATTTACTGCTGCAATGAGATGCTTGGGTTGGATCTAGCATATGTATTTTTTAAGTCCTGATAACGTTTTGGCACAGGCTGCACCATGCTACACCCCCTGACACGTTGCTATCAGCCACAGTCTAGTCACAGTGCACATAGTGCCAAGGTCATATCCACACGCAGCTGTCACACTGCGGCTTATGTCATCAGTTAATCAAGGGATCAAGGGTGACAGCAACACAGACACTTGTTTGTATTTAGGTGGCCGAGCCAACATATTAAAGGAGACGCAGAACAAGACGTGTGCTTTCATGTCCTAAATCAAGGTAGTTCCATTTGTTTACCAGCATAACCAGGAGGTTTCTGGTTTTATTATTATTCCACAAATTAAAGGAAGCAGCAGCAACATTCCTTAAAGAAAAGCATCCTGTTTTGTGGAGTTTATCCATTAACTAAAGTAATGCACCTGAGGAGGACATACTTCCAGACAGTCTAAGCTGAAGACATGTAAACACAGATTACACAGTGAATTCATTTTGAGTAAACTCATAACAGTGCTTTAGCGTTGCATAGCTTTGTGTGGGATCGTAAGGTGGTTGACCACAGAAATGATCTCATGATTTAACAGGCTTGTGTAGCTGTGTTGCAGGGGGGGGGGCAATTTTCATGGCTGTAGTATAACATATGGCCTGAATGAGTTTGAGTTGTAGCAAAATTGCTCCTTTTTTTTTTTTATGTTGAATTTTTGGCTAACCCAACCCAACACCTTGTTTATTCATTCTTTTATATGAATTAATTCTAGTTTCCAGCAATGCATTCTCAATTGCCCTTATTTTAACACACAAAACAGTCCTGAATCATTACAGTCTTTTTCTGGATATCTGGAAGAAGCGTTTGAGAATGAACAAACCTTTAGCCAAGTGCTTATTTGTTACTTTTTTTACTTGTTTTCTACAACTTTGATCTCAAAGTTGAATCCAATGTTTATGCCCTTCTGGGTTTTCCCCCTCAAATCTTTCATTTCTTTTTGCAAAAAGCAATGTGTAAACTCAAATTTAGAAAAAAAAAAAAAAGCCTTTGCTTTTGACCCATCACCAGTTACACCAGGAGGCTACTGTACCTGTACCTTTGTTGCTAGTCTGGGGACTTAAACCTCGGTCTTCTAGCCCCAAAACCACATCTCTGACAACTAGGCTACCACTCCCTCTAAGGAAAGCTGTGTCCCCACCTCCCTGTCTCCAAGCCCATGTGGTCACATGCATACCGACACTAAAGGAATAATCCTCAAAACCTTATGGGCACCCCTTTTCAGAACACTCTTTAAGTATGTAAAGGGCCACCCTGAAGCTACTTACCTTTGCGTTTCTGAAAACCTTTTCTTGAGCCTATATCTTGTCTACTTCTCTTTCAAGATCACAGATGTGTCCTTGCCAAACTACCTGGTGGCCTCCTCTGTGGGTCTGTTGCCCACGCAGCTACTCAACTCCTACCTGGGCACCACGCTTCGGACTATGGAGGACG
The DNA here is from genome assembly GCA_028567055.1 of Leptatherina wallacei. NCBI lineage: Eukaryota > Metazoa > Chordata > Actinopteri > Atheriniformes > Atherinidae > Leptatherina > Leptatherina wallacei. Next base: position 14,679,580 of record JAOXYM010000018.1, read on the forward strand.
TCATTGCTGAGCAGAGCATCAGTGGCTATTTTGTCTTCAGCCTGCAGGTGAGCTACTGGGGATTTTAAAACAGTCAATAATAATCAGCTATTACAGACAATGTAGTAATCGGCAGCAACAGATATGCACATGTTTGAGTTCCTTCCAGTGGGGCTGTCCTTATAGATTACACATTCTAGTATGTTTGCTTCACTTCTCAGGCCTGTCATGTTCTTTTGTTTATCATTTACACACACACTCACAACACTGTGTGAAATGATTTTCAATATAATAGCTTGAGTTTCATATGTTTAGCTTTTGCCCAAGTTTCTTTTTTATTTGTTTATTTTGTTTCAAGTTCAGATATTGAGCTTCTAAGCTTTCAAGATGAGCTCACATGAGCTCTGGAATGACACCAGGAGGACTATTACTTTCATTAACACAACCCTGGCAGCTCATTGCACACAAAAGCAGGAGACAGCAGATTGTCTGATGCATACAGGTTGAACACTTTGCTCCAACGTTCTTGTACTCTTTTCAATTCTGAGTTGTAATGACAGCAGTGAAAATGTTGCTCTACATTCAGAGATAACAGGTGACACACCTCTCCCTCTATTGTAAGAAAAATATTTGCTTAGCAGTGATGCATAAAGCTGAATAGCCTGTTGTAAAGTTCTCCTTTATAGCTCTCTCTGTTAGAAGGGTCGCCGTCCCCCCCCCCCAAACTTATTCAGTACACTGAAATGCCTTTTGTTGGGAGTTGATGGTTAAATAAACTTAACTAAATTAATACACAGCTTTGGACTGCACTGTTGTTTTATTTCATATTCAGGTTTATCAAGTTTTCCAGACAGTAATCTTGTGTAAAAAAAAAAGTGGTGGCTCAAAGAGAAGAGGGTGGCATAGCTGACGTGTAGTTGTAGTTTTTTAGATTATGAACAACTTTAATCAACTCACTTTTGATGCAAATGAAGTGTTTGACGAATCTCTTCCACCAAGGTATTCAACTTTTCTGTTTTATTTAGTGTAAAATCAAAATGCATCTTCGGTGGAGTTTGGCTTCCCAACTTAATCCATATGATTAATATAACAGCAGCACATTGAAATTCTTTCTGTACAATATTAAAAGTTAGAGGCCTCTGAAAGAATGTCTTGTTGTGCTACCTACCTCTTCACTCGAGTGCCTTTGAACCTTTGAAGAGGAGAAATCCCAAAGAAATTAAAGAAGTAGTGCCTAAAACCTAAAAAAATGTATAGGCTTTTCTGCAGGATGATTATTTAAAATGTTTTATCAAGTCCATCAAGAAATTTCTCAAACAGAAGAAATGATGAGTTATAAAATGGGCAAGTCAAAGATCAGATTTGAATTCAAAGGAAATGTAGGAGATTTAAGATTCAGCTTTATTATTCCCAGTGGGACAGTTGGTTTTACAGCTAGCAGCAAATGACAACCAGACAAAGACACAACAATAAACAGTTAAGACTTAACAAAATAAGTAAAAAGTCGCTCAACCTTTATTTAAAAGCCCAATGGCCACACAGAGAAATTTTAAATCTGTTTGTCTTTGAGAACTGATTTGAGTTATTTCTATCCTTACACTACTTACAGCCAAAGAAATGTATCCAGCTGATGTCGGAGCATGGTGAACAATAATACCAAACATTTACAAGAATTTATTTCAAGAATTAATACTCTGTAGTACCTGAATCATGGATGGTTTTTCCATAAAACATTTGACAAGTTCAGAAAAGTGAGAGATCAAAAGAAGGTACTGGATTTAAACAAGATCTGTTGAGATACACACATCAAGTGCAGTTCCCTACCAAAAACTATAGTCATGATTACAGATGTAAGAAAACAAAAAGCCTTTTTGACATTTTTCTCTACAGATCATCATCAGCATCGGCCTGATGTTCTACGTCGTGCATCGGGCTCAGGTGGAGCTGAACGCAGCCATCGCTGCCTGCCAGATGGAGCTGAAGTCATCGCACATGAACGGCTCCTCCACCAATCACAGCAGCTTCACCTACTGCAGCAAGAGGGTGACAGCTGGCAGCGGAAATTGCATCAACGTGGTGTGACCTCAACTGACTGCACGTGCTGAAAGCCCACCCCAACTTAGTCACTGACTCGTAAGACTATGTTGCAGGGGAACCTCAGACAGCGTCCAGAGCATGCTGGTGGCTTTTTTTTCTTTTTTATCATTTTCATCATGACATCTGATATTTGACCACCCATGTGAGGGAAACCCTGAAACCTGTAACACGTGTGGGACAATACATCGTTGATGAACTGGTGCTGTGAAAATGGTTTTGCGGTACATCATCTCAGAAGTTTTGTACTCTAGTATTTTTGTTTTGGTACTTTTGAACATCAGCTGTTACGGGAGATGTCAATGAACTTATAATATTTTGAAATATCAGAGGGGGGTGTAAAACATTGCCAGGCGTTAACTGCCTGATGATATTATGAATGTGCAATCTGGAGCTTTCTAGAGAACCAAGGAATTGATGTTCCGTTTCCGTGTCGAAGGAATGCCAACCTATGCACCTTTATTTCAAACGCTGTCTGTTTTCGTTTTATATCCAGTGATTATGTTTGTCTACTTCCAGTGCTCATTTACAATATTAAAACTAAGGGCATTATTAGTACTTTTGAATGATTTGCTTATTTAGTCCAGCTAATTTTTTTAAGTGTCTTATTTTTGGACTATAAAGAAAAGAGGAAGATAAGCTCTCAGTGAGTATTAATGGCCTCTCCATTATGTGATTTCTACTGGCTTATGACTACACCAGCTGAATTGGCTATGTTTGCCCAGAGATCGTTTTGTGTGTGTATATAAAAGCACCTGGAAGAAGAGTAGGTTTCGTATCAGGAAACTCAGGAATGTTTCTGCCAGGAAACGCAGCGTGTTCTGCTGCTGGAAAGTGAGATGTCCTGTTTAACTTTTATTTCATTTTTGTCTTATTTCACATTGGTTCATTTGGCATTTTCTAACATGGCTGTGAGACTATATCCATAAAGGATTATTGCATAGTTTTTGTTTGAATTTGACAATTCGCTGCAATACACCTTGAAGCGATAATGAAAGGGGGGGGGGGGCATGAATGTCGTATTCAGTGCTGAAACCAAACTACCGGTAATCAGAAATGCTCTCATGCTTACAAAATAACCCAAACCTAAGTCATTATTTTTCTTGAAGTTTTACTTATAGATGTGTAAGCTAGCTTGAGAAAAAAAGATTTCTATTTTTTATGTGCCATAGATTAATACAATAATGATTTACTTAATTACTTTGCTGTTGGTGATGGCAGACATTACCAGTGAACGGTTTTTGTGCTTTTAGTTTAATACAACAAAGTTCTCATGCTGTAGATTCTTTTGCACAGTCCAACAGGCTAATATGATTTCCACACGGATGAGTATATTAGGGAATGGAGGGTTTGTTGGTGAAGAGTAGAACTGGATGTGTCTCAGAAGCTGACAATCAATCCCTAATGTGGACTCTACGTGATGAATGTGATACGTTTTCTTTTTACATTCATTGTGATGCTGCTCCTCAGACAAAGTCTGGTTGAGTAATAATAAGGGCTCCTATATTAAATATCCATCTATATCCCCCATGAACCTGTTTTATAATGCTGGCGGAACTTTTTTGCTTTTCAATTTAGTTTTTGTACAGACTTTTCCTCTAAAGGTCCGAATCAATGTTTGTCCAGACACATTCCACGCTGTCAGCGCTCTGACAAGCTGTTAGCTCTTTTCATGCTAAGTGTAGGATTAAGGGCCCCTTCCTGAAATTAGCAATAATGTCTGACAGTGAAAAGCAAAAAAAAAAAAAAAAAGTCTTTTTTTATTACATCTGTAAGATCTTAAGCCAAGTGTTGTTCAGCCCCCATGTTGAAGATCTATTTATTGAAAAAGAAAAGAAAAAATTAATTTGACTTGTTAATCCATCTTTATTTCACTGTAAAATTAAGTGTAATTATTCCTAGGTCTGTGTTACAGTGTTCAACCTGCCTTTTACCTCCTGCTGCCTCCGAAATTTCTGCGCTGCCTATGATGTGAAAGAAACTTCTCTAGACAAATGTGATGATGTGATGAAAGCAGCTTGCTCGGTTTTGTAGCACTTTGTTCGGAGAGTCCCTGGATTTAAAGATATTTAGATATTCCATTTCTCCCTACTTCAGCATCAAACTGAAATGCTTCCTGTTTATGAGTCAAATTAAAAGTGTATCCATGGATGAGGATGTTTATAGCTGCTAGAGTTCCAAAAATCTATTTTTCCACACTTCACGATCTTTTCAGAGTATGGAAATTAGTTTCCCCCCCCCCCTATTTTTGATTAGAACATGTTTTTTAATGTCACCTTACAGAGACTCTCCCCCAAAAAAGTGCTATTCAAGGAGCTGTTCTGTTTGAATGGAGAAAACTAGTGGACGTTACACCATGTTTAATGCAAAAATCAAACAGAAACCTTGATCGGCCACTCTATACACCTTATCATATTTTAGCCTCTCAACTGGAATTTAAAGATTGTTGGGAAATGAGTGACTTACACTAAAGGCTTTGGTTCTTCATTGGTGGGCTCTACTTAACTTTAGATATAGTTATGCAACAACTGATTCCTGAGGGAAGTATGTTTCATAGACACCCACATATGACCTGAACCTGGTATGTAACTGCACACCTGAGAGAAGGGCAGTGTGATTAATGGGTCAACTCAAGGGCCGTGTTCAGTGCTATGAAACGCAATACTTCCCTGTCTGTATCAAGTGCATTACACATATACTGTATTTTGTAATACAGAGAATTTTACAGTGTATAAATATTATTTATCACTGTACAATGCTTGTTCAGTGTTATTTATGAAGGAGAAATAAAACTTGTCAGAATTTGTTACAACTTCTTGTCCAGATTTTTATTTCACTTTTCATGATGTACAGAATTTCTGCCTTACAGTTTTAGCAAATCTAAAAATAGTTTTGATCTTTCTGCTATTTTGTTCCAGTTTTAGATTGTTTTCTTGTCCAAGTTTTTGTTTTACCTCTGGGCCACAATACAGTTCTCAGCAAGCTTATTTAAACATGACTTGGCTTCATCGCTGACCCTCTGAGAGGTGGTGAAAATGTTCTTGCTCAAAAGGTTTCTCCTTGCAAACCTCTAAATAACTCAGTGCTCAAATATTCAGCATCAGCAGCAGTACAGTACGGCTAGAAATAATACTGGCTTCTGGGGCAGTTTGTCGCAGCGATTATGAAGTGAGGCGGTGATGGATGCAGTTGTGGAGCTGTAGATTGGAGCACCACTTAAACTTGCCCTTGTCTTGCTTGTGACAAACTATCTGTGCAGAGGGAGATGAGTGTTTGTGTGAATGTTTCCAGATAGATTGAAGTTGTGTGTTTACAAGCACAGAGACTGAAAAATGTAGCTCGCAACCATCTGCTTTAATCCCCAATTCAACAAAAATACAAAAGCCCTGACAGATTTCAGCCAGAGTCCATCAAATACACAGCAACAGATCAATTTTACTGCTCCATCTAACACAAGGAGAAGCAGCACAGACTTTGCGCTGCTCTTCACACGAGCTCTGACCTTTTCCCGACATGGGTCAGATCCGTGTCAGATCCATCATCATCCAACTCCACCTCAAAAAACAAACCTCATCCCGGAGTCTCCCCGCCAGCACATGGATATGTCTGCACAAAACCAAGAACATTCATTGTGACGGGCCTCAAATGAGAGCCGTAGCTCTCACTGTGGGCTACGCTCCTAAAAATACATCTGTGAGGCTGATGGTGCTCAACGACACAGAGAGTGAAATTTTAAAAGAAGCCTAATGGGCCGAGTGAGATGATCTTGAAGTACATCCATGCAGCCTTCCAGGGGGAAACTTATGGTGCGGATGTTTATGGATTTGTGGAGAAAGGAGACATCGATGGGCTGCAGGCTGAAGCATCCTGCTCCAGGCAGTGGGATAAGTCACATGACCACTGTCTTAGCTCAGACAGCTGTTGCCTCCATCTGTGCCCTGTGTGACCCACTCCTTATTTCTGTGGAGCAAAGTGACACTGCAATGAGAATCACTTTTACTCTGATTTCTGACTAAGCTGCTTGAACATGCTGAAGAGCTCCATGATTATTGTTTTCCTTCATCCGTTGATAATCTTCCTGATCCTATACTGGTTACAATGCTTTCCAAACGAAGTACATTAATCATATGTACTGAAATGAGAAATGAAAACTTACTCCAAGACACACTACGCAAATTAAAGAAAAGAAAAACTTCAGTCAAACCTTATTAGAGGGGTTAAGTCACGCGCAGGAAAGCATTTTTATCCCTCACCGGTCACATGACTGTGACAGATGGTAAAACTTAATATTACACTGCGTCCCACTGTCTCCACTGCTGTTTATTAAAAGGGATTTTTCTTTTCATGGGGTCTCATTAATTACAATACGAAACACTGGATGCCTTGAAAAAACAACAAATGTGACCAACTATGGAGAAGTTCCAGAAGCAACATCAGGAAGCAAAAATGAGCAATTATCTTGAGGCCAATCTGAAATTTGGCTTACTCTTGAAGTATGCACATATGTTTTATGGTTCAGAGGAACTCTGGACAGATTTGGTCCAAGTGTCTTTGCCAATCAGGCACCAAGATGACATATGAGGAAGAAAGGTCTGTTTTGATGAGTCCTGCTTCCAGGGAAGTCACATCTGTGTGTCCTCTCCTAAGGGTCAGCTCTTCACTGTGAGTGTTGGCAGGTTACAAACTGAACCAACATAAGAGCATGCTTTTAAATTGATTCTACACTGAGATGTGAAGATTTCTTGACAGTTTTTTGACAGAGATTGGATGTGATTTGGAGAAAACTCTCGAGATGGTCAAAATGTTGACGGCAATTTCCCCAGACGCTTTATCAGTCTAATTGGCTTTTCTCACATTAAATAGGCCTATTATACATCAAAGGTTTTTCTAATTTGAAGGACTGTACTTGCTCTCAGAATTGTGCTACAACAGGCTGACTCACTGGCAACACTTCATGATGCTCTAAGAGGGGGCCATTGTTAATGGCATTAATTACAGCTGAATGTTTTGTTTTTAAAACTATTAGAGACTGCTTTGCATATGCATGTAAGCATAGTGCTATCAGCATTGTTGGTGAACGTCGAGTGAGCCATGACTAAAATCACTTTACATTTGTCTGTAGCAAAATATAAAGCATTACCATTACTTAATTCAGTAACTGATAGCTACTACTTTCAAGGAAGAGTGGTCAGTGTCTTCTTTGTTGTCCTGGTCATGCACTAAGTCTCACTTTCTCTGTGGCCTGCTCTTTCAGCGGGTTTTCAGCAGCTCTGTGGCAATGCTTTATCATTGCTTTGTGATGCTTTATTATTGTTTGCTATTGATTTGTTTGTTTGTTTTTTGCAGATTTGTGTGGATCTTCTGATGGCTCAGTTGACTGTTCTGTCTGATAGTTGTCCATTCAGTCTCAACCTAGTATTAAATGTTCAATGCATTACACTTGATGTTCATGAAATTGCAAATACACTTTATACTGCTCTCTAGTGGTAAAATGCCAATGCTGCATGGACCAATACCCAGGTTTCTCAGTATAAAGTAAAATACAAAATGATTGCCAATATAAACTATCTTTCTTTCTTTCTTTCTTTCTTTCTTTCTTTCTTTCTTTCTTTCTTTCTTTCTTTCTTTCTTTCTTTCTTTC
>JAOXYM010000018.1:14688258-14700483 GCA_028567055.1 Leptatherina wallacei
TTCTTTCTTTCTTTCTTTCTTTCTTTCTTTCTTTCTTTCTTTCTTTCTTTCTTTCTTTCTTTCTTTCTTTCTTTGAGCAGCAGCAAAAAGCTACAGCTATTATTCCAAGGATTTGTCATACATAATAATAATTCATACTATGAATATAGATAATCATCCAAAAAAAACAAGTCATGTAAAGACTTTTCGTGTTGATACAGAAGCAATGAATATAAGTGCTGCCTTGATATACAGACATACATGAACACTATCAGCATAAATACAAATAAAAACAACAATAATTATCATCATCACCACATTAAAGACAACAGCAGCCTTGGAAATATTTGAGCAGCACTAGCATCAATCACCTTGCAAAATAGTGATGTACAGTATGAAATAATAATATTATGATAATAATAGAGCTAAAACAAATAGAGACTTATAGAGACAGCAAATTATCATAATATACTATCTTGTAATACTATGGTGACAAGTATTCTTGAGACAGATGATCTTATCTACAGTAGACTGTGCAAAAGTCCTAAGCAACTCCTCATTTCTTTAATATGTTGTCAGGAAATTGGTGCAGAAGAAAACTAGCTTAAAAGATTATATTTTGTCTGAACCGTTCTGTTGAAATCTTCAGTAATTTCTTCAAGTAGTCTTCAGGAATAGTTTTCCAGGCTGTTTGGCTTTCCAGAGCTCTTCTATGGATGTTTGCTGCCATTCATTCCACTCTGTTTAAATGATCCCACACTACTTCAATAATTGTGAGGTTCAGATTCAAATATTTTAAGGATGATTTGCACACCAAGCCAAGATTGGCCAAGTTTTTAGCTAATCATCTTGTTTGTGCCAAAATACTATTTTACACCTGTTGAACTGTTATTTTCAAAAGGTTTTCTAGCTGCAACTAAAAGAATATGAATAAATTATGTCTGACAGGCTGTCTCATTCCTTATGTTGATTCCTTTTTTAGGCTTGAATGATTCGTAGGTCAGTGTTAAGTGCGTAATAAGAAACGTTTATCTGAAAATGGTCAAGCACTGGACAGAAAATTTAAAAAGAACCAATGTCCAAGAATTTAAAGAACTTCAGAAAGTTTAAAGAACTATTACTCCAAATCATTTTAAAAGAATGCGAGAGACTCGAGATATAAAGAAACGACAGTTGGCTGAAGGCTTTTTCCACAGTCCTGCATATGTCTGGAAATAGCTTGAAGATAAGATTGATATAATTAGCTGAAAGACAAAAAACCTTTAAGTGACAACTTTTGAGCAAAAATGGATAAAAACTATTTCAATAGATCAAATTTGCTAATAAACATTAATAAAGCCTATCTGCTGAAGAAGATCAAGTCAAGACTGATGATGATATTTCCAGCTGCTGTTTCCAGGGTCAGGAATAACATTTCAAACTCTGGTGTACAACAAATTCCAAAACAGTGCAAACTTTATTTATTCATAGTTACTTTCAACATTTCAATTGGCAAATAAAATAAACAAAGAAACATTTCAAGATAAATCTAATTAAAATCAAGACATAATGTTTACAGTCGACATCATTCACTGAGAAACTGTAACTGTGGTTCAATCTCAGCTCTGAGAAGTAAAACACACAGCAGCTTTAACTGGAATTATTTAGTTGGTTTTGCGTGTTTCTACCCAGCAATGAAGCTACAGTAGATTCCCCAGTGATCACTGGTGTAGCGGCCGCAGTCCAGTTTCTCAAGCCCCACCAAGGCCATGTGATCAGGGGCCAAACGCGGGACTCCTTCCTTGGTAGCTGGGCGGAAGTAAATGCGGTCAAAGCGGCAGCGGCTGATGAAGGGAACGGTCTTATTGTTATTGGCTTTGGTATCCCATGTGTAGCGGCAGTGCTCCTGCTTGCCGAGTCGCTCCCACACGTCACAGACACTGGATGGCAGACCAACTTTAGCCACCTGACAGTGAGCCAAAAGCAAAACATTAAAGCGTAAATGTTACCGTATGCATGGACACAAGTCAACTGACTGAATCTGACTGGAAATACCGCTGACTGACCTCAGTGTCCCTCAGGTTTGTGTCCCCTCCAAACAGGATGGTGACATCATCAGGAGCATCTTTCATTCTCTGCATCACCACACGCAGCTGTTTCATCCGCTCTTCTGCGTGGCCCTTACAGCTCTCGAGGTGAGACGTCATCAGGCACAGCTTCTGACCCTTAAAAGTCACCTGATTTGAATAGAGGAAAAGCCCTTCTGTTAATGTTATCTTACTCATGTTGAGCAAAGAAAATAAGTGACGGTGCACAAACCTGAGCTACAAGGAGATTCCTCATCATTTGCGTGGTGGGGTAAGCTATTATCTCACTTTCCAAGAATTTGACTCGTGACTTCTTCAGCATCATCCCTGAGAAGTAAGCCTCTTCACCACCTGCTCAAGATCAGAGTATAGAGTTTCAACCAGGAGCTCCTAAACCATAACACTCATTGAATTAATATAATTTTGCAATGGAAATCCTTGTGAAGTGCAAAGACAGCTGGTGGTTGAAGCAAAGTGGAAAACATAACCTTAGAAAGCTGAATGAGTTAAGGACAAAGAACCATTATGCACAAAACCAGCACCCTAAAACCAAAGCAGCTAAATGAAGTGCAGTTATATCTTTATGTTATGCACACCTGTATTGTTTTTCCATAGTGTAACATGTCAGATTATATGAATAGAAAATGGCTGTCTAAACATACTTTACCTTCAATAATAAGGTAGCTAACAGCCCGTTTCTTCAGATACTGGACATAGGGTGGAATAAGCTCTTGTAGGAACACCACGTCAGGTGTGTATCTGCCCAAGAAAAATACCCTCTTAAAGTGTTATCTAACAAGTCCAACATGCGAGCAAACTTTGTATGTTCAGCAAACAGAGAACAGCTCCTCTCTCATGGAATTAACTCCAAACATGTGTAGTACGTGTAGCAGATGCTTACAGCACTAAAGATGAACACAAGCCTCTGGCGCGCTCTGCAAGGTTGTCGGTGTCAAGTCCATCCACGTTCCAGGAGATCAGTGATAGCTTGTCATCATCTTCCTCCGAGGGTTTCTGAGAGGAGGCAGGGCTCTCTCCAGTCAAATCTATGCTGGAAATTTTTCAGGGACAGTTTCAGTGCTCTAATTTGAGTCATTAGTGGATGAGTACTTTCATTTGAGTCATCAGTGAACCAGTTAAAGCAAAGCCATCTCACATTAACAGTTAAAACCACAGACTCACCACTCTTCTTTAGGTTTTTCTTCAACCTTCTGCTTCTTAGTTTTGGAACTGCTGTCACTCTCTTGAAAATCTTCTTCAAATACTCTCTCCATGTCTGCCTCAAAGAATGAGTTCAGGGCTCTCTGAAAGGAAAGTGACAAAACGTTATGTATTTGATATTGGACTAAAATGAACTAAGACCTGGCTGGACGCCATTTCATATGTGCCATATAGACGTTTATTAGCATTTTACTCACAGTCTCTGACACAATCAGTAAAACAAGCTGCAGCTGAGTTTTTAACTGAAATAAGAAAACAAAGTGCAGCGCTCCAGAGCTATTGCATTCAGTCTCTGGCCCTACCAGTAATATACAGACGTTTATACCTCCATATCCCAGTCATTTATAGCCAGGTAGCACTGGGCCACACCGCTATCAGTCCCCGCTATCGCAGCAAACTCTTCGCATTGACGTGTCCTGCCCTTTTCCACATCTGAAACAGAGGGGTTATCCGAGTCCAATGTGGAGGCCATTCTCTTTAAGCCCAAATTTTGGCTACTGAATTATGAATGAAACATATAGTTAAAAGCAATTATTCCATTTTTCTTTCTTTGCAACGTATCTCATCCAGGTGTACCAATGAAAAACCTCCGGGCGAATGCGCTAAGTTGTTTACGTTTTACACATAGTGTAGGTTTGACCCTACTGTGGCTAGGGTAAAGCGTAAAAGTAGTGGTAATGGTAAAAATGTGTCCTTAAAATAGTGTAGGCCTAAATGTAATTGATCAATTCATTGGAAAGGTAACAGTTTAATAAATGCGAAATTACATCATCCATTTATCCGTTTTTTTAAAGACATGGTAAGTAACTGATAAACATGAGTATTTGTTATCATTGTTGTTTTATTACATTTTCTAACGTTTCTGAACTTTTCAACCAATCTGACGTGCTTTAGTTAGCAGAGCATAGACAACAAACCAAAATTAACCCGGACGATTTATTCAACGGAACAGCTTCCTGTGAGAAAGAAACCCAAGTTTGACATTGTCTACATTTCAACCGTAAACATGGGCTCGTTGACTTTAAACACGTTAAAACAAGTAATGAGAGCAATGGTGGATAACCCAGGTTTCGACAGAGTCCTGAGTAAGGTAAATTTGCGACATTAATTTAACACATTTCTTATTGAAGAGTGTTTGCGTTTTTGTGGATGGCCACAAACGCGTATGCGTTTTTCTCCAGGTAGACCTCTTGTCTGCGAGTCCGGGTAAGGTGGTGTGTGAGATGCGGGTCGAAGAGGAACACACTAACCGGGGCGGGACGTTGCACGGAGGAATGACAGCCACCCTGGTGGACGTAGTCTCTACCATGGCCATCATGTACACTGAACGGGGAGCTCCGGGTGTCAGTGTGGACATGAACATAACGTGAGTCCATGAAAATCTGAAGCCAGTCATTAATACAATTGTTCAGATTAGTTTTATGTGTTCTTGATAAGTACTTTAATTATAGAATTTGAAGCGATTAAAATCTAGTGCTGATACTCATTTTGCAGCGTGTATTTTAGTCTTGGTTGTACTTTTTTCTTTTTATCTAGGCTGTCAGTAAAGGAAAGCTATAAAATTCAGTTAACTCCACATTTTCTTTAGATGCCTATTGTTGGCCTAAATGCGGTCAAATAACATACAAGGCTACAAATATCCAATTCAGCTTATGAAATACAGAAAATGTATGATGTAAGCTCGTGTCAAAGGTTAATTGTAGTACTAAACTTTTTTTTGCCATCTGTCATTAAATGTTATCCCTGTCGGATTAAAACTTTTATAAATTACAGTACAACTAATGTGGAGAAAAATGTAATGTTACAGGTACATGAATGCTGCCAAGATGGGTGAAGATGTACTGATCACTGCGCAAGTCCTGAAACAAGGGAGGACGCTGGCATTTGCCACTGTAGATCTCACCAGTAAAGCCTCGGGGAAGCTCATTGCACAAGGGAGACACACAAAACACCTTGGTAGCAGCTAAACTGTCCTTGCTGTGCCTACCTGTGAATCACAAATGTAATGTTTCTTAATGTCAAAAGATGAGACTTCAAATGTAGTCTCTCTCTGTATATATGTTTGGAGAAGCAGATTATGTAAAGAATAATAAAAAAAAAAAAATTAATAGTGTTGGTTGTCCCATTTCCATATTTCTCTGATAACTTGTATGGTTATACTTTTAACAGTAAAAGAGCAAAAAAAAAAAAAGAAAGAAAAAGAAGTCAATCCTGCTCCAATACGGTGCCAGTGATTCATGGACATGTAATAACACAACTGGACAAAGAGTTATGCTTTCAGAATTTGCACTGTATTGGGATATGATCAGCAGTATTGATTTGAGAACCAACAGAAAAACCCCAGAAGTTACATGCCATAACACCTTTTCAACTGAACACTGAATCAAGGAGCAAAAATTATATGTACTATGTAATTGATAGTCCTCAATAAGCAAGCCTGCAAAACCCAATTTAAATTAAATAACATGGCAGAAAATGATCAGAACTTTAGTCAAATTAAAAAAAGAAATCAGTTAACTGTTAGCAATTTTTGTTAGGTATGTTAAACATCAATTGTGTCACCATTTCAGTTGCTCACCAACCCACATACCAAAAAAGGGAAAAAAAAGAAGCAGAAAACAGATTTCAGTAGCTTACATGAATAGTGAATGAATGGCTTGAATGGTGAAAATTATCTTCATCTAACCAAAATCTCTCAACTTTGTGTACAATGCCTTTCAAGACACTCAAGATTTTAGCAAAGGCCTGCCTAATATGTTTCAGAGAAAAGCAAATGACAAAAACATCTTTTAAAAGTCCAGCAAAATAACTAAGGCTGTTTACAAGAAGCATACCTACACCATATGATTTGATAGATACTGTTCATCTTATCTCTGCTTAAACAGGCGCTTTGACACCTGATCAACCTGTCCTTGGTCAAAAGATTGTTTAAAGTCGTTTTAGAAACCCTGGTGACATTACAAACAAGCTTTAACAATCCTTTCTTATGACAACAAGGATTTTAAACACGTCCATCTGAGAACCACCGTGAAGACCTGTGTATTGCTTGTTCCTGTTTTGATGCAACATAAAGAGTTCCTTCAATGACCGGTGCTGTTGACAATGTAGCTCCAAGAGAACAACCAACCACTCAAAATCAATGTTCGTGCAGGTTCAAATGGACAAAAGAAAAAAAGAAAAAAAAGAGGTGAGTGAGGAGGAGGGAATGAAGAGGATGCAAAATTTAAAAGACAAAAAATGGCCAGAACCAATCCAAAGATGGCAGAGGAAGTTGGAGGAATACTAAAAATAAGGGGGAAAAAAAAAATTTAAAAAATCAATGGGGTGGGAACTTAATCAGCTTTGGGTCAGGGAAAGGAGAACAAGTGGGGAACAAAAAGGAAATCCAAGCATGAGTTCAAATCTTTAAAAGGGAAAAGGAGGAGATGAGTACATCAATTTGCTTCTGAAGGCTTAGGCAGGAGGGAGGGGAAAGGCTTGTCTCTGTGTGGCTGGGTGGAGCAAGAAGCCTTAATCAGGCATGTAAGGGCGGAGGTGATCCTCGATGTCTCCCACACCCCAGCAGGTCAGCTGGTCCTGGGGCAAGTACAGGCAGAGGCTGCACAACTTGAAAACTGTGGCCTTGGTTTTAGGAGTCTAAAAAGCAAGAGAAAATTTGTAGAAAATTGCATTACCAGGATGTCTGAGTTTTCATCATTTCAAAACAACTGTTTAAAGTTCTGTGGACTGGATTACCTGCAAGTGTTGTCTATCCATGAACAGAAATACAGACTGAGTTGGGTTGTTCATGACCATTCCAGCCTTGTCTTTACGACCCAAAGCATGCAAGCACTGCTTCTCGTAGTCTCCATGATAGAATTCGAACTTGGCCTGTGCATAATAGGAAATATTTGTTATAGGCAGGGCCGGGGCTCCAGACATATCTAATTTACATTTTTGTCTTTGCTTAACTTGAGTAAAAATCTATTTTGTAAATGTGCTAAAGACAGTTATTTTTACTAAAAAGGAGCGCATGTACAATTCTTTTGTTATTCCTTATCAACTGCTTTCCATATGTAGATTTGATGTTTACATTTGACCTGTCTCGCTTAAAATTAAGTTTCAGCCAAACATCCTCATTCAAATTACATTATATTAATACATAGAGAAAAAAAAGTTACATTAATATTAAAGTAACAACAGGCATCAAACCAATGTGATCTGCCAGATGCCAAGCTCTGACCTGAACAGGCCTAAAGGGCTCATCATCGGCCCCCTTCCATCTGGAGAACAGCAGACATACAATCTTCTCAATATCGTTGCGTGGCCAAAGGATAAAATCCATTTCTTGTGTGCAGCCTATCACATCCTACAAAATGATAGAGGGACACACAAATCTATTAACAGAAGAAGAGAACTTCCCCTTAAACCAGTCCGTCTTGAGATGGCTGTCTTACCCTTCGCATTGACTGGTATCTGGGCGCGTGTAGTTGCACGACGTCTTTTTGCAGGAGTTCTATTGAACTCTCAAGAGAGTAGCTGGAATTTCTTACACCTCGTAGGATGTTTTCTTCATAGTTGTTGGTCATCACAGGCACCACTTCAGCTACCTCAAAAAGTGCTGACTTCTTTTTCTGTAGAAGAGAAATAAAAAAAACTTCAAAATTACTGACTTGTCATAGTCAATACAATAAAGAATACATTTTAAAATGCAATGAATGACCATAAAAACAATTTTGCGTATGTTGTGCTGACAAACCTTTTCCTTGAAAACAAAGGCTATATAAATCTTGAAGTCAAACTGATCAGCCAAAGATTCCCTTTTCTTCCGAAGTTGAGCTCGAAGTCGATTTCTTGTTTGGTTTCTTCGTGAAGTTGGGTCCCCCATGGTTATATTTTGATGGTAGTGTCTTTTCCGCTTGAGCAGTGTATTTTTGTGACACTCTAGTCTTGTGTTTTAAACGTTTGATAAAGGATGGAGCTACCTACCCTTTGCAGAAACAACGCATCAAAACTCTAAGCTAGATCTCTTACACACTATGAACTGAAAAGATCAACAAATAAGTAACAAAACTAAGTCATTTTCACGTTTTTTTTAAAAGGGCAGTCTTGACAGGGGAATGATCAAAGGGCTAAGACTACATCTCAACACCTAATCAGAAATCCATGTTTTAAGACATGTTTTGCAAGGCAAATTAGCTTTTTTTTCCCCCAAGCTGCAGCTGACAGGGGGGGTAACAAGATATTTCGATAATACAGCAACTCAAAATGAACCTTTTTTTTTTTATTTTTGACAATGTCACTGAAACTAACAGATGCGGTTTGTACTACAAAAAACCCATACCGATCAAAAAAAATATTTTTTCGTTTTGCAAGTGAGATTGTGGACTAGAGCAAGCAGACAAATGTTCTATTAATTGGGTCATTCAAAGTCCCTTATCCATGGCGGTCGTTTCGTTCGTTTCTCTGTATAGACTGCGTTATGTGTGCGTTACAGACGGTTTTGGGATACAGACGAACATGGCAGGTAAATACAGATGCCGGGAGATATTGGCACCGGGTAACATCGAAGACTACTGCGAAAGTAATTTGACATTTCCTCGACTTTTGCCGTCACTCATTTGGCCCAAGGCCTGCGGTGCTGCCACAGCTGATAGTCATGATGTGGGCGTATTTTTAGCACACTAGCTAAGATGAGCTAGCAAGCTAATCTATGCATTCACTTCCAACACTAACTAGTAGTGAACCAACGATAAAGCTACATCTTATCTGACAGATTGGCTTAATTGAGGCCTATGTGAGGTAAGTCATCTTTCGACGCGATTACATTTTCTCGATGGGTTCAATGTAACTGCCAGTGCCGTTAAGAAGAGTCGAGAGACCAGAGGGGTTAACTAACTGTTTCTGCTTGTGCTCAGCATTTTAGCTCGATGTAATTGGCTTCAGTTGTGTCGTGTCAACTACTTATTCGACTAAATCAGCCAGGAAATCAGTAGTCAATCGATGTTTAACGCTGAATGGCTAAACGAACGTTAGATTAACAAAATCTCCCTCTTCCACGTCTGAAGTTTCGAGGTGTTTGCTTGCTCTTTCTCTTCTTTTCTTCAGTCGTCACAACCTCCGGCTCGCCCTGCCGCATGCCATGTCAAGATAAATCGACAATCCAGCTGAAATCCTCCGTTCTTTCAGGCGACATGTGGCATGTTCTGTCTCCCGGCGGGCCCATATTTAACAACGTGTTGTCCAACGTTTTTCCGTTTGGTTTCTTTGTTGTTTGAGGCAGCTAATAACAGCATACAAGCTCGACGGTCGACAACCTCCCCCAAAATGGCTGCGCAGTCAGCTCCAATGTTGTCACGTGTGTCGACACGTGACTACAATAAGGAAAAGCCCAAAAATCTCCCCCGTGATTGGCGCCTGTACCACGTGAATGAGTAGACGTATTTAAGCCCCTGGCGCGAGAACCTTAGAAAGAAAACAGCGGATAAAGAACGCGTTTTGGCGTGCTAGTGTTAAGGTGAGGTCGTTTTTCTCTCTCCCTTATTTAACATTTTAGTGCGTGTCACTTTAATGGTTGTTCCCTATTAGAGCTGTTAGTAGTTACAAGTCTGTAAATGGTTCTTCAGCGCGCCCTTACTTTGCTCCATTAAAATGCAGTAGCCTGTTAGCTCGGGTTCTCTCATCGCTACTCTTCGTATTCGTTTTTATTCTCCGTATGATTAAAGTTACGCTTCCAATAAGTTAATAAATGACGACGTGCCAAGTGTATCGTGTTTGCTACTGGCTTCAAACGTGTATTGTTTTAACTCCTTTTTCTTTCTCAATTTAACAGCTCTTTGAACGAAGATGAGTTTCAGTGGAAGAGTAAATCAGAACCATCAGGGGTCTAATGAGAATATGAAGGTATGTATTTAACTAGTCTGTGGTTGAAACGTTTTTTTAAATGAATTTCCAAGAAACTTATTGTTGATTTTTAATAGTTGGGTTTTAACGATTTGTGCCTCATAAGCGTGCCAAAGTTCCTATGCTGTGATATGGATGACCTCATCCCAAAAAAACATTTAAATGGAGATCTA
Source organism: Leptatherina wallacei (assembly GCA_028567055.1). Lineage (NCBI taxonomy): Eukaryota > Metazoa > Chordata > Actinopteri > Atheriniformes > Atherinidae > Leptatherina > Leptatherina wallacei. Next base: position 14,698,580 of record JAOXYM010000018.1, read on the forward strand.
GTCTTATTCTAAACTTTTATGCTGTTTGTGTGGTTTTTTTTATTTTTATTTTGACTTATTCATAATCGATTCTAGCACCATTTTAGTGGTTTATTTGAACGACTCCTCTAGATAGAACTAACTGCATACAGGGCCATTTTATGGTGGCTTTAATAGAAAATTAAGATGCAGTCCATACAACTGTAATTCAAAGAAACTCACTTTACACTCTGTGTACACATTTTGATATTTTACAAATAAACTTTCATGCAGATGGCTAAAAATGTGTTTTGCATTTTCTTTACAGTGCCGTTACCATATATGTAAGCACACTAACACAGTAGAGATTAATGGAGCCTTTTATACTGGGCTACATGTGTCTGTTCTAAAAGCATTAACCTGGCTAGTATCTTGCTACTTGAAGAACTTAAGTCTGTGAATTTGGGGTCATTAAAAGATTACTTTTTATATGTATAAAACGGTGAGGTCTTGCTAAACATTAACTGGTTTTTGCTACCTGCCCTGTGTAAGACCAACGTTCCCATGGCTGTCCCACACCCGTGGTCCCACTGTACACTGTGGTGTTGAAGTACTTCACTTTTGCTGTTTTACCATGTCAGTTGTCAACAGTAACATGTGGTGATGCTAAGACTTAATTAGAGAATCTTTTAAATTGAAAACACAGGTCATTGGTTTCTAAACTGACTTCAGCACCTTCCACTGTCTAAATTTTGTAAGTCAAACTTGTTGTTTGGTGCTTTCCAGAGTTTTTTTAAACCATCACAAAAGAAAATGGGACCCCCAAGACATAGCCTCCAGGTCCTCCAACCCTCGGCAGTCAACACAGACTTGCGGTCTGCTCAGGTGTATATAATGGACATCTTTTTGTATATTTGTGGGTTTTTCTTTTCTTTCTGATGCAATACATGTACTAGCATAAAATAACTTCCTTTTTCTTCTAGACGGGGAAGGTCATTGCCAAGAGGAAACAATGGATACTTGAACAAACTAGAGGTTCAAAGAGGGTGAAGGTGGAGGTCAAAGCCACCCAAACGGAAGATGCTGATTGTTTACCAGATGGCATGTCAAATGAAGCCTATGAACTTATGGTTAAAGGTATGTTTGTGGTGATGTTTACACATTTCCAATCCAGGACCACTTGGCTTTCTCTTAAACATGGGTTGTTTGTAGAAACTCCTCCTGCTACATACTGGAAAGAAGTGGCCGAAGAGCGTCGGAAGGCTTTGTACAATGTCCTACAGGAGAATGAGAAGGTGAGTTAATCACTAAGAAGCCTTTTAATGGTTAGCTGTCTGAGCTGTTCCCACGCTCCCACCGGCTTGACCTTAGTTGGCTCCAGTCTGGCTGGCAGCCAATGTTCACCAAAACCAAACTACTGAATTTTAAATGAATCATGCCAGTCTTAACATGTTTAGTAAGATTTTGTCTATTTATTTTGAAAGTCTAGTTTCTTTGTGTCTGTCAGCATGTGTGAAATTTTTATTCCTGTATATTTAAAATTTTTGTTCTTCCTCCCATTTTGAACTAGTTGCACAAAGACATCGAGGCCAGAGATGAACAGATAAAAAAACTGCAGGGTGAAAATGAAGAGCTGCAGGAGCTGGCCCAACATGTACAATACATGGCTGATATGATTGAGGTAAATGCCTGGTGATGCATTATAAGAAAAGCAACAATTAGTAACTTCATAGTTGAGTGAAGAAGCTAAAATGAATTTAAATTATTTTACCAACTGGACAATGCCTGTTCACAAGTGCAATTACAATTGGAGTAACAGCAGTGCATTAACACAGTTAAACAAGACGAACTAAAGTGAGCTTCCGTTTGAACTGTATGTATGTGTGTGTGTGTGTGTGTATATATATATATATATATATATATATATATATATATATATATATATA
>JAOXYM010000018.1:14716127-14735090 GCA_028567055.1 Leptatherina wallacei
TTTGTATGTAAAGCACCTTGAATTGTCCTGTACATGAAATGTGCTATACAAATAAACTTGCCTTGCCTTGCCTAAACACATCAATGAAAAAGATACTTGGAGACTGAGACACTGCTGAGTCACTCAGAGTCATTTCTCTGTGATAACAATCTCCCATCACAGTTACAGTCTATCAGCAGTCCGGATGATGATCGAAGAGACAGCCAGACAAAACAAAACACCTCTGATGAGCCTCATCAAAAGGAGATACTGCTGCCTGCCTTACACAAGTGATGAAATATTGATGCTTAGAGCACTTTATCACACTCATTAGGGAAAAGCAGGAGAAAATGGGCCATTCTGGCTAACAGCTCCTGTGTACTTGCGTCTTTTTGTGCCTGACCCAAACACTGCAAGAAGACTTTATGAATGTTTACGTGAACACGTTGTTATTTGTTGTCTAAACTGGCAAAGAAAACAAGGAAAACAGAATATAGGTTGCAGTGGGAAGTTTCTGTTTTAGAGAGTTGAGACTGAAGTCTGATGATGTTATAATAACTTTTGTAACCACAAAGACATACAAACCCACACCCACTGCAATCCCACCGACTCCACCTCAAACCAACCAGTCCCCAGCTCCCACCCACCCCTGACTGGGACCCAGCTTGTCTGTCTGTCTGTGGTATGTGGTGTATGTGGTGGGGCTGCAGCAGCTGGGCTGAGCCAGCTATAAAACAACATGCAACCTCAACTGTTATTTTCAGCTCTCTGATTGGTATGAAGTTGGTTCAGAGCCATCAATGGACAGTTTCTTTGGTTTATATTGAGGGAAAATCCAACTCTGGGAGGACATTTTTGAAAGTGAAAGAATAACCTTTTGCTCTCATCAAGTCCAGACATATAATGCAATTAGACTTAAATAAAAGAATAGACAATCATAATGAGTCATTCATTTGGAGACAATCGTGCTCCTCTGTAACAAATCACAAACTGGAGCTGCTGAATAGCCATAATTTGACCAGTAATCATATCATTATCTGCTAATGAAAATTTTGTCTACAATTACAATTGCCTCTTGCAGCCTTGAAGGTTATGTGCTTTTGAAGGTCAGCCAAGCTCCCCTTCAGACGATGGCCATCAACATATTGCTGGGCCTCGGGCACATTTCACCCCAGAAAAAGAAGAAAGATGAAAGGCAAAACACAAACAAAGAAAAGACAGAAACCTCAACATAGGCAGATGGATAAAAATCGAACATGTCTCACTTTTGACAGTCAGATAGTAAAGCAGATGTTCTTCTAGGAACAGACATGCAGGCATGTGGTACTGCATAGACCTCCTATGGAGAGCTTCCTGACGGTGCTTTAATCTTTGTTCTTGTTTTTTTGGGTTTTGCATTAATGAAGAACTTGTGGAGATGGACCGGACTTGCCACCCTGGGTTTTGGAAACATGATTTTTTTTATGTTTTTCCATTCTTTAATAAAAGGATATTTTCAATAAATATTAATATCTTTATTTATTTAGTAAATATATAATGCAAATATAAAATACATGTAATCCTCTTCTAGGCTGTTTTAATTGCAGCTCACTGTACTGGCAAAAACCTGCATGGCTCAGAGAAGAAGTGAGGGATTAAAAAAAAAATCTTGATTGAGAAATCAATTATGCTCAGAATGAGGGGAATACTATATTTGCGGTTATTAAGAGTGAAATATTCAGTTTAGCTTTTTTCCTTATTTTGCATTCTTAAGCCCATTCTTATCAGGTTTGCTTTAGTTTTACAGGGCTGACTGAATCTACTAGGTGTCTCACCCTTGATGGCAAGGTTTTAAATTGAGCAAAGAATCATTTCAGCAAAAATCCTCTTAAGATATGGGCATTAGCCTCAATTGAAGAATAATAGTGCAAACACACCCACATACACACAATTTTTATGACCAGGGGCAAGTGATTATAAGCAGATTAAAACAGGCGGGCCTCACCAAACAGCATCAAACACACAAGACCCTCTCTTGGGAACTGTGTGTGTGTTGGTGGAAAGATTAGCATTCAAGGAAAGAGGGGAAAGCAGAAAAGACCCTATATTAAAAGTAATCACATGCAAAGTATGCACACTCATTCTGGATTGAATTTGGCATGTGGTTAACATACATGCACATCCTCTCTCAGAGGAAGAGGAGGCGCCTGGCAGCTGCTCTTCTCACCTTCAATCTGTGTCACTCATCTCTTTAATAATGCCCTGCTGATACCAGTGCCCAGCGCACACACGTGCATACACCAGAGATAGGCCCTGTCCCATGCAGGACATCATAAAGGTTGCATTGTGCCACCTGCTTCCTCCATGTGTGCCAATTATGGAGCAGACATCTGCAGGCAGCACGGGAACAAAAGACTGGGCTGATGTGAGTCACAAACTAACAACTTGCTGATAGATGATTGTTAAGTCATCCCTCACGGCAGCTGTCCACCACAAAGAGACACGCCTGAGCCAGAGTACAAACACTGCCAAACACATTCACACTTACTGTAGCTTAAAGCTGCTGCAACACTGAACCTAACACTGATGATGTTTTTTTATGCCGCCCTTTTCTGAAATAAGGTAACAGACCCAAATGGAGCTAGTTTTATAGTGCATTATCTAGACATTCAACAATCAATCCTGTAAATAAGTGTAAGAAAAAACTGAGGAATAATCCAACATTCAGGTGGTTCCCTGCACACAGAGGTGTATATTACTCCTTTTTCCTGTATATTGCTCTCCTGAGGCAGCAATGGCTAACTGCAGTACTCATCCCGCTCTATTAGTACAAATGAAAAAACATAGAGGGTGATGATGCTCATCTTCTTCACAGGAGGATCAGCACCAGTTCTTACAACATGCAACACCTGTTTTGCTGTGACCTGCATCTTGAAAAATAGTGTGCTTAATGTCTGATAATACCAACAGACAATATACAAACAGCTCTCAAATTACTACACCCTTTGAATACTGATATGCTCCAGTCAGCCTGTGAAGTGTAGTGCAATGACATTCATCAGCCAAGAGACATTTACATCGATGTAAACTTTTTATTTTTTGCTACTGTCAAATTTGCAAAGACTATACCACTCAGACCTGGATTTTAAAAAGACTTCATCCTTAATACAAACATTAGATGAGAAAAAGAAAACAACATTGTCATTTTAATGACTGAGAATAGAGTTGGCTGCTTATGAATAACTCATGAACAGGCTATGTGACTGCAGGGTTTACTGAGTCATGCCTCGCCTCCTGCACACCACCCCTCAACTAAATAAAGCTGAACACTTTCAGTCATTTATAAAAGGACCTAGTGTATATATTTAGAATGAAAATACAAAAATTTGGGTAGATTAAACAAGATAGAGTGAGGCCTCTTAGCTGTCTGTCTGACAAGATAAATCAGACACAGTTTCACCATTTCAAATATTTATCGGAGCATTCAAATCTATTTTTGAGCAAAGTCTGCAAGAACACAGGCTTTATAAAATAATGTTAGATGTCAAGTAGAAAGACTGAGAGTGTGTGTTTGTTTAATGGCATCCTGTGACAACCTCACAAGACAGAACAAGCAACGTCCCTGCTTACGTTTTCTCTCTGTTGGCAATGTCAAAGTGGAGCTGGCTGCAGAACATCGTTTCTGACACATCACCACCTATTGTGATCGACTCTTGTCAGACTTTTTTTTGCATCTCCTCACAATGTTTCACATTCAAGGATCCTTTCAATACACCTTGCTGAAGCCTGCTAACTACCCTGACCCACATTTCTTGTTGCTTTCAATCCACAGAAACACTTCTATCCAAGGACTGCGTTTCTGTGTTGTTGTTGCATTGTTTTACACGTGCTCGTTTCTGGACAAAGGATGTGTTTTTATTGTCTGGGAGCATGCATTTATATAAACCATGTGGACATGGAGGGTTAACATCACTCCATCAATGGCTTTCTTGAGCTCCCTTGAGGACTTCAAAGGCTGTCTTTGAGTAACCATGGTTACCTTTGGTGCTGCACTGTTGTTTGGGCGTGTGTGTTCTGATTACCTGCTGTCATGTCTGATTTGATGCACAGCAAGGGAGACTATTAATGGACTACAAAAGGGGATGTAGAAGAAAAGTCAAAGAGCCCCAGAAACCCTGTAGAGGATTAATATCCCTGACTGGCAACCCATGAGGAGACTACAAAGAGGGTATAAGAAAAGAAAAAATCTCTACCTGGCACCTGTAGTGGGGATGTTTTTGCCTCAATCATTGAAACAGTTGGAAACGTCCCTAATATATCAACACATGAACCACACGGGAGCAGGAGAATAGCCTGGCGGCAATTTCACTCAGAAACTCAACATAACATTAAAAGCGAGATGGTTACCTCTAGAAACCAAAGAAATAATATTCTAAAACTTTGTTACAACAACGACAAACAATTTGACATTTTGGGAAAAACTGTTAAGGGTTTTTTTGCTCGAAATGAAAATGCATTACCTTTCTCAGACCTGTATTTACAGACCGTAGCTGGTTAGCGTAGCATAGCTTAGCTTAGATTAGCAAAAAGGCTAGAAAACAGAGGAAATGGCTAATCATAAAACATAATGGTACTAGACACAAACTTCTATCCTGTCTACTAAGAAGCCTGAACTTTTGTTTCACATGGATTACATTAACACGTTAATTCAGTTATTTTAAGTTTTGACAGTTAATTATATAAAGACCAGGGCACGGTGACATGGACAAGAAAAGACATAAAACTGTAGGTCCCCTTTAAGATGAAAGAGTGTAGACCAGTAATCTTCAAGGGCTCTCAATATGCAGCCACTCAGACATACAGTAAAAAGCACAGACTGAACACTCTGAACTAAAATACTCAACAGTCTATCAGAGATGGATTAATTAATAATATTCCTGTTTAACTCTTACCTTGCTAATATGAAACTCCAGGCGTCTCATGTACCTCTCAATACTTTTCATTTGCTGTAGAATGACAGACAAGACAATAATTTACTTGTGCTCATGAGAGTATGGCTGCAGATGGGAAAGTAGATGATGTAGGCTATATACTGTACATAAAGCTAAGCTTGGAAAAAGAAGTGGCATGTGTAGTTAGTAAACATGTCACAGATTATGTGTAAAATCCTGCATATAGACTCTACATAAATATTCTTTTTATATTTTAATGCAAAGAACCCCATTCTGGGGTTATCTATCACTTAAACACTTATGTTTTCATACCTTTTATCCCATCCATGTCTTTAGTTCCCTTAACATTATCAATACTTATCTCTAATTATCAATAATTATCTCTGGCCTTGCTCCCTATTTTCCTGTGCTTGCATCCATTTCAGCCAAACCCACATGCCATCTGGATCTCTCAACTCTTCTCTCAACTCTTTCTTATATAAAAAAAATTAAATCAACATGCAGCAAACATCTTGTTATAATGTGCCCTCTCCTCCATCCACTTACCTTGTCAAGATCGTACAGCACACCCTGGATAGAAAACACACACAAACACTTTTTACTAAAATAAACAGCTGAGATAACTTAGGTCATGCAAAGCAGATTGCAGCTGTCTGTCATAAAAGAAAGAACAGAATACTCAGGATGATTACATTAAGTGTGTGCCCAATATTTTAATGCCTAATTTATAACTCAATATTTTAATGGAACGACTTGTTCCATTATTGATATATCTCACCAGACGAGAGTTCCTCTTCATATCCTTCATCAGAGACATGAGTTTGTCCAGCTCTGTTTGATGAACCTCAAGATATTCACTACGGCACAAAAGAAAGAAAACTATTTAGGTGAACTTCACTTATTACTATGAGGGGAAAAAACAAACTGCAGCAAAGATAAAGGCTTTAAAAGACGATGCAATGATGTAGAAACACAACATATCTGAAGTTTGGGTCTTCTATTGTTGGGAAAAGGTGCAAGTATTTCACAACTAATTTTTGTGGCAACAAGCTGACTTTTTTTTAAATCCTTTTCTCTCTCATCAACTTTCTTGCCTGTGTAGCCAGTGTAAATGAGTTAATCTGTAGCCTGACAGTTAATGTTAGTTGAAGCAACAGTTTAGCAACAAGCATTTAAAATGAAGGAAATGCGAGGAAAAAAAGCATGTACTGATCATGGTAGTACTGTTATTATAATGCAACTCCCGTCGGTTACAGCTGATCTGTTAAGTTGGTAAACAGCAGCAGGAGCGCTTGTGCTGCAGGTAGGTAGCACTATTGGATGTGAATCCCATAAAAAAAAGATGTTTTAATGTGTTGCTTTTGTTTCCTCATTCACTTGAAATAATCATTTCGCAAATGTTACAAGTAGGGCTGTTAACACCTTTCTTCTTTTTTTTTTGAATGAATGAATGAATTTTTTTTATTTAAAAATAAATAAATAAATAAAATTTGAAAAAAAAAAAGAATTTCAAAGAAACTAATGATAACATTTCATAGTCAACTCACAAAAATAAACAAGTTCGAAAAAGGAGTGGGAAGAAGTTTGCACTTTCTGCCATGTCTCCCTTTTTCCAGCAACACATACATGTAAACAAAGTTGAAGATTTGTACTTGAATTGTGGAAAAAAAACTGAATGCAAAGAACACGGACATTTACTTCATGAATATTGCTGCTGTCTGTGTGACACTGAGGGAGGCAGTGGTTGATGTAACTTTGCCAAATATCTGACAAAACAAAGTTAAAAGCCTTTGCAAAAGTTTGAAACTATTCCGTTACCAACTCTTGATAACTTATCATAACCAGATTAGTGTTTTATATTCCAATGTGGATTGCCAGTCATCAAAATCAGTGTCTGACCGATTATTAACTTACATGAATGGTCCGATGTTTACCTAATGTGAAAAACAGAATAACTTTGAGATCTCCAGAAAAGGTGCCTTTATCAGTAAGTATAGACCACTGTCTACCGTCGTCAGTCAAGATATGTTGCTGCTGTCCATGTCGACAGTTATGAGGAAATAAGGACTTGTCACCTCGGTAATGGCGGCGCCGCAAGATGGCGCAACACGCAAAACGGCCACCGGATTATTCTATACTCAAATGCCTGGGATTCAAGTGCTTTGGAAAATTTGTAACCAGCTCTCAATTCCTCGTCCCTAAATAGGACTAAACTGTATTTGAAGTACCCGATGTCCTGTTATGACATTAAAAGAAGCTGCCTTATCATAAATAAAATATTTCCAAATTGGTTTGGTCATTGAGACCAAGGTGACCTTTTTTGACCTTACATTTTTGCAACTTAGACTTAATACATCTGTCTGTGGATGTTTTTTTCAGGAGGAAATCACAAAAAAGAAAAAAAAAAGAGGAAAAAATATTCAAGGGTTTAAAGAGTTCATATTATTATGTTAGTAAATCTGAATAAATGTGCATGTGCAGAGTGCATGAGTTACTTACTCCAGGCCTTGTTTAAGAGCGGTGTAAACCTCCTCCAGTCTTTTGGGTTGAGGTTCTCTGGAGCTGCTGCCTCCTTTGTGGCCTGACAGGTGAGGCTTCTTGGGCTTGGACAGTGGCTTCTTCTGCACCGCAGAGTTTCCCATAAAGGAGTTACACCTGTACACACCCCCACAAACACACACATAATGGTAAGAACAATAGTTTATCCCACTAGAACAATGACTTTAAGCAGACAAGAACAGACTGTGCCTCAGATCACCTTTTTATTTATTTATTTTTTTAAAAGCCCAGAGCAACGCGGAGAAAGGAGAAACATTTGACCTTAACATGTAACCTGAAGGAAAAGCCTTCTTTCAAATATTTATCAGCAGTGTTTCAGATAGTCTGGCCACCATCTGCTTGTACTAGCATAGTGTAACATGTGATTTCAATACCATTTCATAGCAAACTGAACATGTCCATGGAGTGATCTTAGCATGAATTAATATCTTTTGTCACATGGCGAAGGCTCCTCAACTCTGTTCAGACCAGTGCCTCATTCATGCAGGACTGATACATTTAACCAACACATTATTCAAATACTGTCAGCATAACCTTGTCAAACACACACACAAATACGCAGCAAATAACTAACAGCACGACCTGAGAGGTGAACGTCCTCATCACTCACAGGCCTGTGTCACATACCACGTATGTGCACGGATTTCTGCAAACATGTGCATCGACCATCCCCACTATCTGCACTTGACCTTTGCAAGGCTACTGTTCATCTTCCTCTGGAGTGATCTTACAAACACACAAACTAAGACAGCCAGGCTCCTGGCAGTCAATGACATTCAAGAGTTCAGTCTCTTCATGTTTACAGTCCTCTTGGAACTCATCAAAAAAATGTCAGTGATTCAAAGGGAGGAAGAAAACAAATGTGGTACAATTTAAAGTTAAATTTGTATATAAGAATATAATAATAATAAAAACAATATAATAATAATAATACATAGCATCAAATACAATACCAATAGTAGCATTATTAGCCAAATACACCGATACACAAGTAAAGCCTTTCCAAGTCAGAAATTTGTATTTTCAAACCAAAGTCCATACCAAGGAAATAGTTTAACCCCCCACCAAAATCTGACCTTTAAATCAATCAAATTTCTATAGGAGGGATTAAATGCTTCTGAAACCTGCAGCATTTTGAACATTTCACAACAGACAACACCATTTGCATTCGTCTGATTCTGTAAAGACAGCATGGTTTTTGAACACACATTGGGATGTTTCAGTGCAACCTGTTTGGTCAGTGTGAATTAACAAAAGAGAAAAAAGGTGGGATAGTGAGAGCATCTTCCCTGCAGAGTTACAATGCAGGCTGCGATGATCATTTCCCTTTTTCAAAATCAGTTATGATTTATGTGAATGCATCAATAAAATGTCTGCACAATATCCAACAGGCCAAGGCAGTAGTTCCTAAGAATTAGTTGGTCCATGTCAAAAGATATTTGAACAAAATGTCTGTAAAAACAGAGAATGAGTAAAAAATTCTCTCAGACGATAAACTGACATTTTTCTTCCACAATTCTGTTTTTTTAGAACTCAACAATTCATAAATTGATAAAACTGGTCAAAAATATTTCTTAATCACTCGATGTAAACGTTTTAGGCTCCATTTCTGAGCTTCATTTCTATGTGTGAATAAAGAGAAGGGCACATTTTTCCTGACTACAGAGCCTTTTCTTAAGTTCGTCTCTTATCACATTAATCCATTTTAGGTCACACTCATCTTACTCACTCATGCACATTTCAGCTTTTTAAAAGCATTACAGATTTAGCTGACAAATGACATTTCTTCAGTCTTAATAAAATTATCCCAGAGTCATTTCGGGGACATGGCAACAACTAATTCCAGTGCTTGACAAGTTGGGACGTGCCACGCTTTGCTGAAAGCCAGCGGCAGCAGCACAAATTCAAGCTAAAGCTGCCACAAATGTAGGGCAACACTGAATAAAAGCACTGCGTAGCCTTGGGGTCATGCAAGCTGTGGTGCATTAGGGTCTCTCGGTAAAGACTCACAGAAATACGCAAACGTATTCATGCCAACAATTCCACATGGGGGCTAATAATTGTAGTTTTGCCCCCTTGGATACAAACTGCAATGTCTGCAGCATGTAAGCACGCATAGATGCACAGAGCATACACACATACACGCTAAGTCAGAGACATGAACACAGACTGTGACACACACCGGTGGGTTCAGAAGCCATATCTCTGCAGCTTTCCCCCTCACTCATAATCAGAATCTAACTTGTCTGTCGCTGACAGTCGCCCACACACTCCAGTCATTCCAACTAATTACACCATTCACTGTCTGAACTGAGAGGGAAAGAGGGCAACAGTGTCTTCAGATTGGTTTCCCTCAGCAGGACCATGACCACCAAAGACAACCAGGCGCCAACAGCCAAACGTCAAAGATGGTAAGAGATAAATTTGGGACATCAGTGTAAGCAGGCTTTGTCTGGAAAAGGAGCTGTCATAGATGAGTCAAAAAGGAAGAAACAGATAACACTTATCTCTGAAAACCTTCATTGACCTTTTTTTCCTCACAGCCAACAGTAGCTATGAAAGAAAATTATCGAGACACTGAATTATCTGTGTGTCTATGTCGGAGAGCACTGATATCCCCTGGAAGATACAGCTAACTGTTTTTTGCAGTGACTCACTTAGAAATCATGAAGTTTAACTCCAAATTAGGCAGCAAACCTTGTATCCAAAACTCCTTGTGTCTGTATAAGTCTTAATGTGAACATGAATAAATGAAATTTCTTAAAGGGACATTTCTGAAAAAAAAAAAACTCAGCTGAGTATAGGGCAAAGGTGCATGCATCTATAAGTAGGAAATATGAACATATACAACATCTTTTTTCTTCTTTTTTTTTTAAATACACAACTCATGCATTTTCCTCATCCCTGAAAAAAACTGAACAGCTGTAAATTAATACCAGTGTTATCACTAACGTTAAATAAGGGACTTTTTTTATAATGTGTATAACTATTTTTAGCAAAACAAAATCATTCCAATCTGAGATTTTCATCCCTTTTATCCCAACAATGAGCTGTTTTCTGTCCCTGAAGCACCATATAATGGTTGACACTGTGTCCTAACACCAACTTCCCAAAGCCAACTTATAAAAAAAATAAAAGCTTTCACTTTAAAATAAAAGTGTTTAATACAACCCGTTTCCTGATGCTGCGGTTAACTTTGCTGTTTGTCTCACAGCTGTGTGAACATCATAACTGTTGCAACTATTTAGGAAGTTTCCTGATAAACTTCCTCTCTCCTCAAACAGTTGCAGTAATCTCCCTTCACAAGTTCCTTGGTATTTGGGAATACTATTTCCCTCTATTGGTAAACTAAAGAGATGCATGTAGAGATCTATGTTTCCAGCTAGTCTGTTTTGCAAATGCTCTGAATATGTTAGGAAACTGGTAGTTTGTCAACTGTTTATCTCATTTTGTTGGACCAAAGAGTGACAACAAGAGTTGGCAATGGCTCAAAAGGCTTAAATGTATTTGAGCAAACTATTTATTTACACAAGGATCTTTTTATAACAGTTTTTTATTATTATGTCTGTATGAAAGATGTGCTCATTCAAAGATAGTTTGATTAAAAGGGTTAAAATACTTAAAACTGTTCATTTACTTTTTATTATGCTTATTTCAACGTTGCTCAGGCATTAATGGGTCTTATTCTGCTGCATTATCAATTGCACTCATGAAAACAAATATTTTTAATAAGCAGTAGCTCAACTTTTTGATACCATTTAAAACTACTGAAACTACTTTAATCAAAAATATAATTTTCTGGATTGTCACCACGATACATAATGAACAGGACAAGCAGCAGCTGAAAAAACATGTGATGGGAATGCATAAATATTTTCAATATCAGCTGATTTTAGCCCATCCTTTTTGTATCTGTTCAAGCCTAATCCATCACTAATGATTAAACTCTTACATGTTAGTAAAGCAGTCATAATTAATAGTGTTATTGTAAGAGATTGCCCTCCAAATTGATGTGACACTTGAAGATAAAATATGATAAGCTCAAAGGACTGCTGGATGAGTTTCAGAATACATTCTTTCAGTCACTCCTTGACCTACATTGTTATTTAAAAAAATTAATAACTTAAATCGATCCCAGATAAACCACTGTGAGCTTGCTTACCGTGAGCGTCGTTCCTGTAGTGTGCTGAAGCCTGCGAAGGACTGACTCCGTATTATGCCATTGGGCCCACCAGGGGAGTGTGTGCCGGTCGCCATGATCTCCGGGACTCGGGACGACACTCCTGGAGGAGAAGCAGACACACAAATTCCCGTTAAACTAATAAACTGACAACATCTGGGCAACAAGAGAAGGATTTAGGACGAGGGTCAATAATGCATCACAGCACAATGAAACCATGTCATGAACTTCAGTCACACCAAGACAATCAGCAGCGAGGTTAACTGGAGTGTACTGAGCGTTGTGCAACGCAGCACAAAGTAGGCAGTGTTGATGATGCTCACCATGTGCGATGTGGATGAGCAGCATTCAGAGCCTGTGCTAACACGTCTTGACTCCTCTGGCCTATTTGTCACCACTCAGCTGCATGCATACCGCAACCGTTACAATTTCTACCCCATTCAGGTGTCACAATACAAGATACGATAAGAGTATTTAACACCTGAACAAAGAGTTTGACTTTTGAATGAATGTAGTTCATCAGACTGACATGTGTTTACAAACCACAAGCAAGCAACACAGGCTTGACAACAAATCTGCCACAGCTTTAAAGACATTTTTCCTCCGTTAATGAAGTACTCGTGAGTGTAAAAAGTCCACAAAAGTCAATCCAGACTGTCCTTTGGCTGAGTTATCTAATAAGCTAATTTTACAGTTGATGCATCTTTTATCATTGTGTCTATATTTGCCATCAGCAGCCTGTCAGATTTCACCCTTTTCTTAAGCTGAAGATGTAGCGTGCAACACGACTCACGTGGGCACTTGGGGAGCGAGCTGAAAATAGACGAAGAAAAATCCAAATATAGCCGTCAGATAATAATGTTGCAGAGATCAAGTGCCCAGAGAGAGGAATCTACTGAGATAACTGAATCATGACTTCAGCTTGGAAGATGTGTTTGAGTCTGTGTCGTGGTGCTTCGGGAAGCAAGTGGACATGTAAACTCAAAGAGCTGTTTGGAGCAGAACCACAAACAAATGTTTAATATAATGGAGGCATTGCTGGTCAGTCAAAGAAACTTAGAGCAAGTTTTCATCCTTTAGGTAGTAAAACAAATCAGAGGTCAACGTCCAAGTACAGCTAAAGTTATACAATATGTGATACTAAGGGACACTGCAGCAGGGAAGACCTTGCATATACAAGTTGGAAACAGCAGGACAGTCTTCTGCACTAAGGTAACAGCACAACTTCAATTCAAAAAGCTCAGAGAGAGCCTAGACTGTGCGAAAAACAAACACATGAAGACCTATTAATGATAGATTCAGTAATATATTTAGTATAATCAGTATAATTATACTTATTAGTTGGCAAAAATGAGGAAAAATGGTAAAATGTCTGAAATCTAAGAAATGTAAAATTATGTTTTGTAGTTATTGTAGTATTATCATTGGATAATATGCGAGACATGTTGGTGCATGCAATGGTGAAAAGCGATGCATGAAATTTGCAGAAAAGCATCGCAAAACATTTTCGAGTTGTACAGCAATCAGTTTAATTGACAGGAGTGCATGTCTAAAAGTGGATATTTTTTTCGGTACATTTACCACATGCAAGTCTTTACATTATCAACTACCTTGTTTGAACTTCTGGCTGCTCTGAAGCCATTCAAATACAACACAAGTCCCAATCTGACCAACAATCACCTGTCATCTTTGGTGATAATGTGTATCTGTAAAGTTTATGCAAGGTTGAAGAGGATTAAGTTCTATCATTTCACAACTGTGCTTAAGGGAAACCATGGTGAAACCAGATGGGGCTGAAGGAAAAAGCCACGAGTGATTTGTCAAATCAGATTACACTCAACTAAACATGCCAGGGAATCAGCCCATAGTCCTGACACAAACTGCATAAATCACCTCACAGCGTTACCAGTTAAACCACTTTGCAAACGAAGTAATGAGAAAAACAGTTGACTTCTCAGGCTGTTTGCGGAGGTTTGCGTTTAGATATACACAGTTTTCTCCTCTTTCTTTAGGTTTCCAAAAGACAGACAGACCACCCCTGTGAAGGAGGCAGCACAAGACACAGCACACAAACACTCACACACATCTCTTTCCACAATACTACAGGTGATTGAGCCGGAAACCTGATATCATCTTGCTTCGTCTGCACTGCAGGGAGACTGAGAGGAACACAAAGACCCGACACGGGCCCAGGAAAGACTAGATCCATGTTTTGCGGTGGGCAAACAAAAGACTTGAGACTGATACTGTTCCGGCTATTTATAGTAGCTGGATCACTGAAACACTGGGGACCTGAATGGCTGTGACTCATCAAATAAACCATCATGATCAGCATTTGTTTGTGCCTTGTGGAGCAGACTGGTTGGCTGGTCATATAGAGCTAAATGTAATTTGTTTCCTTCCTCAGGCAAATGTTTTATCAATAAAACAATATAAGCTTTTTCTATAAAATAGTGGGAGAAATTAAACTGCAGGTAGTCAAAAAGGGTTTCATGCTCTGTCAAAACTGTATGCCATGTGTTTAGGGACCTCCTTCATCCACATTACCTTGCAAATTTCCAACTGTATGGGCAACAGAGAGAAGCAAGATATTTAAATCTCTTTTCTAGACTGATGCATTTATAACATTCCCATCATAATGCAAGAGATAAGTGTCTTCCTTTTGCATTGTTTATCCACATCTAAAGCTACAATATATCGTTTTCCTCGCTGAACTATAGCTGACTTTTCACTCCACCTTTTGGTGTGGCCAAACAAGAAAACATTCAATTTTGGAGACAATCCACTGCAATTATTCTATCTATAAGAAAGAGTTAAAGCACATAAGGAGAGATGGAAACATCTTTAACTAATTAAGTTGTGACCAAGTGAATGTTACTTACATGACTAATCATATGACTGATCAGCTGTTTGTGCTTCTAGACAACATGGTATTACTCAGTGAGGTAAAAGAATAAACACAGTGTACACAACTAAACCAAACACCCGAAGTCATCTTTAAATGTTCTGATTTTTTCCAGTTGAGGAACCCTCTAAGCTCTGATATATTCATGTTGACAGCGAGCTTGTCAGATTACACATGCTGTCATGTCTTTATGATATGATTCTATTGAGAAATTGCCATCTCTTATATTGCATTACTGCTCTGGCCTAACCACAGCTCATAACTGAGATTTGCAGTTTAAATCTGAAACATTTGGTCCATTTTGATCCATTTTGATCTCTTGCTGCTCAATTACAGTTTTCTGGCTCTCCATGTTTGTCTCTCTGACTTTCTGACTCACTCACCTAAAAGAAGAGCAGTGGGTGGGACATGATGGTACATCTTGTTACCTAATGCTCTCTGAGTAATAAGAGAACATGCTGGTCATTGCTCTGAGTCCTCCAATCATTTCCTTTAGATCTCCTGTATGTTTACATGAAACAAAATGAAGAACACTTAAAACCAATCACTGCACACAGCGATGGCAGATCAAACGAGTGCATTGATTTTAAGTTCCATGTGTACTCCAATGTTCCCAAATGGTACACTCAGCTAACATTGCTCATGATGAGTTCTCAGGGGATTTTTTTTTCCTTTTCCTTTTTATTGTTAGATGTGAAAGAACAGTACACGACACACACAACTCAAACAAGGCAAAAAGCGTCATCTTACAACACTGTGCTCACTGAAAATCTAACACTGACAGTAAGGTGGAGTTGTGTTTGCCCTACATTTATTTTCAGGGACTCGCCCAGGCGCTGCTGGATAAATGTGCCACTTCATGAAAAGATAATCATCTTTCCCTCAGAAACAAAGCTAAAATCTGCGTTTTAAATATAACTCACCATGTGATGCTGTGAGCACATCTGCTGCATGTGTTGGGGAGATGAGACAATCAGCAGCTACCTGATCATTTTTTTGTGTGTGTGTGTGTTTGTGTTTTTGGAGCAAAGAAGAATTTGATGGCACAGATCTCCACAGAATATGATAAACTGCAGATTTTTGTGAAGGAAACAACATTTGTGGGTGTTAAAACTAGCAATTATAATTAGAAACGTGTTCCTCCAGAAGACTGTAGGTGTGTATGATGAGTTAAAGTGTTCACACTCATGCTCAAGTTCCTGGATTTTCCCTTCAAACCTTTCCCAGCTTTAGTAAGCCCTTTCAGTACAAACTTCACATTTAAATCCATGTTTTCACAAGGATAAAGACACACACACATATACACACTCCTGCACAAGGAAGTGAGTTCAACCGCTGAATCATAAAAACCTTCCCTCTGCACCTCTTAGTGTCACTGCTCATCTAGTCTAAAGAGCCTTTCAGAGCGAGAACAACAATATCTCACTTGCAGCGTGTTCTGGTTTGGTGCCAGCCGTTACCCATGTTGAATGCAGCCGCCAGTCAGTCCACTCACTGGTCTTTTATTTCAGCCTTAAATGCCCCTGAGAGAGGGGTATGTGTGGCTTTTGGGTTGTTGTTTTTTTCTTTCCAGTTTGTGACAATCAGATAGATCAGTATGCTGAGCTGAAGCTTGGCAGGAGCGGACAAATGACATATAAGCAATTAGCAAATGGGAGGAGGCAGGAGACAGCAGAACACCTGGTGTAACATCAATTTGCTGTTAGCTCTCCAAGGTCCATGTGCATTAATGCATTAGTCCCACCCCTGACCATGTGTGTACTTGCACACACACATTGAATGAAAGGAAGGTGAGGAATAGACCAGATGAAAGAGGGACGAATGGCTGTCTGCAGGTAAAAGAAACTCTCCGTTCATGTTTGTGAGATTCTATTGAGATGACTCAAGATACGCGAGTTGATTTTCCAAATTCTTCTCCCACAGAGGCCCTTTCTTCAGTGGCTGTATAACTTACTTTTTTATTATTTTCCTTTTTCATGTCTCATTTTGTTCATCATCTCCCCATTTTACTCCATGTCTTGCTCAAAGTCTCTAATTTTCTTTTTACAAATGTACAGTCAAGGAGTAATTGATCAGTGACAATGTTTTCAGAAAACTGCCTCTACAAAGCACTTGGAATCAAATTCAGAGTTTAAAGTCTCAATATTTGGCAATTACAGTGCTTTTAGGTAATTAGTCTGATTACTTTAACCACTGTAAACAAAGAAAGGGTTTAATGACTACATGATTAATTTAAGTAATTAAAGAATTATAGGAAAATGTCTTCACTTCAATGACTTTGATTGCTTTATCTAAATTCTGTTTATGACAGTGCATTGAGTCAAACTTGCCAAAGGTATATGATTATACTAAACTTATGGAAGTGAGTATACAAAGACCGTAAAACACGAGTTACTTTCCCTGGTGTAAACCTGGTCAGAAGCCCGTAGACACAGCAATCACAGCACAGTAGTGACATGAAAATCACATGACAATCAATGTGATAAACAGACAGCAACTCAATTTTTGTGTCACTGTGTATAATCAGTGTATGCAAACAAATCCTGCTGTGTCACTAAATGATTCACACTTTAAAAAAAAAAGGAAAAAGAAAATCTGTTGTTGAAAATTACAACACAAAACAGACACTTATACTTTGCTGACAGGTCCCAGTCCACTCTCCTCACCAAAACTCAACACTCACATTTAACTCTTGCATAATTCTCAATTTGTATGTGTACATTTCCAAATGTGCACAAGTGTGTATTTATGTGGGGAAAGAAGAAAAAAAGAAACAAAAAACAGTGTCAGCCCACAGTGTGTGTTAACAAAAGAAGCCTAATTCTTAATGCCTGTATAAATTAGCCTCACCATGGCAACAGCAGACAAAATGGGATGAAGAGTGTTACGTAAAACAACTCTGATGAGCCAACTGTCGAGAAGTAGGACGCACACACACACACACGCACTCCTTTTACAAGGCCGTGGCTTTTAAAGCACCAAACATTCATTTGTGAAAGTTCTTTAAAGCACGTTTGACAGATGCAGAAATAAATATGTCCAAGAAGTCACATTAAGTTTAACTGAGCAAGTTTTCTGTCCATTTTTATTTTGATATATATGTTGTTTTTGCCATTGTTACAGCACTTGTGGGTAAAAGCAGGAAGAGATTAAAGAATAAACCAGAAAAGAGCTAATGCTAATGGAAAGTGTCTTGCAAAACAGGAGAAAGTTATAAAGAGATATCGTAGTAAAACAAAAAGAGACAAAAAAATTGATGAATAAAAATCAAATCAAGTTCTTTTTGGAACAGAAGTCCAAGAGATTAGAGTGATTGTGATATAGCCTCTATTACTGGGAACAAGTTAATGTGTTCCAACACAGCCTACAAGTTGCAATGGGATGCCTGAAAGCTGCTCATTTATCCATGAGAACATGTTTGCATGAACTGGTTCAGAGAGGAAGTTGTCTGCTGAAGAAGCCAACCTGAGTTAAACCTAGCTGCCAGCCCTGAACCAATGCATACGGCGTCATTTCTTTCCATTACTGTAATTCTAATCTTGTTCACAAACAAGAGCGTGAGATACCGGACAAAGTGCATTTAGAACAATAGGATTTAATAGAAACCACTATCATGGCACGTTCATAGTTCTGCAAACTTCCTTCGGTGGATGGAGCCTTTACTTATCTTTACTTAAAAGGCTCCTCAAAAACAGCTTTAAGATGACAGCACGGAGCAGGAAAATGTATGAAGTGGAGATGAAACACCTTAAATAATAAGGATGACTGAGTGAGTTTGGTTTTCACTGTGACCAACACTGAACAAAGATCAAACTGGGAAAAAGTCAAAGGAGCTCTCTGGTAATTTTCTACAATAAACAGTAAAAACAAACAAAAATAACAACAACCAACAAACCAACAAAATCAAATAAGCAAACAACAAAAAAGTCATGTAACAGAAATCTATTAAGTGAGAGGCAGGAAATTTAAACATGGAGGTTATAAACCCCTGCTACGTAATGACAAATAGACAGACACAGACTATAGTTACCATGGAACATCTTTCAGCTAATGAGCAAGAAATTACCCCCAGAAGACCAAAGCAAGGCTCAAAGATGGGTTAATGGACTACATAACATCATGAAGGCAGAGCAGAGACTAAGGCCCAATCTCAATTCTCCCCCTTAGCCCTTCCCCTCCGATTTGCGCGTTCACGAGAGACTAAGGGGTGTCTCAATTCTCTTCTGGGGCGAGGGGTAGGGCTAAGGGGAAGGGCTGAATACCCCTTACAGCAGAGAGTTTTCTGATGCAGACTTAACGGCAAAGGGGTAGGAGGAGTTATACGCCGTCGTGCAGGAAGCAAACCTAGCGCCGAGAGACTCGTACAGAAAAGTTGCCTTTTCGTAAATAACAACGTTAAAAATGTTTAA
>JAOXYM010000018.1:14743886-14758890 GCA_028567055.1 Leptatherina wallacei
CTTGCTGGGATAGGCTCCAGCCCACCCGCGACCCTGCATGGATTAAGCGGTACAGAAAATGGATGGATGGATGTTGAAAATCAGAAATAAATCTGTTATTCCCATATAAACACACACAAAAGTACCGAAAATTGGTACCGTTGGGTACTTACACCGATTCCAAGGTACCGGGAATCAGTACTGTATTGGTTTAAATCTGAAAGGTACCCATCCCTACATAAGACTAAAATCAGAGTAGCTAAAATAAACAGAGACCATCTTGAATTGAACTGAATGGACAAACAGCGTAATCATAAAGGCCTGGGACGATATGCTTTCCTCCCGATTCAATTCTGTTACGATTTTTTGGGTGCCGATTTGATTTAAATTGCGATTTTTGCGGTTCTTTGATATTTTAAGAATTATTCAGAAGCAATATATTTGAACCAGCAGAAAATGAAGCATTTAAATTTGGAAAAAACTCCTCTTGGCAAAGCAAATTTGCTCGGCACAACACAGCAGCCAGACCATCATTCTGCTGCTATAATGCTGGACAAGACAAGTTGAAAATAAATAGATAAAAAAATAATAATAAATTAAAAAACTTTTTTTTTTAACAAAAAGAAAAGAAGTTGCAATATTTATGTGAATCGATTTTTTTTCCTACTCCTAGTAATCATTCTGCTAATGTGGCTATAAACCCCATCCTCCATACAATTTTAATGTCTTTCGCCTTCCCCTCTCACCTGCTATCCCTCAAGGGTCTCCCACCTCCACTAATCAATTCTGTCCCAGTCAACCTTTCACTCTCCAACTCTGCCTCTCCCTCTGCATACCACTTAACCCGAGAGTAACAGCCTACAACCCACCATCTTGACTCCAGAAATTCCAAAACAAACATGAAGCATCTCCCACCCCCTGTGAGGAAGCAGTGATTGCAGGGTTGGACATGCCAGGACAGACTATTAAAGCCAGACTATCATCCTGAGGCCAGATAACCTCTGACTTAAAGCAGGCAAGGGAGCAACTTTATCTAACTTTAACTACCTAAATGGAGGTTTGTCTCTGTGATGAATTCCTTTACACAAGCTACCCACAAGGAACATTGACATTTCATCAAATAAACCTGAACAAAATCAGTCTTTAACAAGATATGAGATGTATAAAAGCAGCTTGATGCAGACTGAGGGTCATCTGGAAGTTTGGATCATGGAAATTTAGAAGGAGATTTCACTTCATTATCGAAGGTGTTCTTACTGTTCAACTTTCAAAGGACAGTCACAGCAGTGAAGGTCTCAAAGTAAAACAGCTGAAGTCCTCTCAGAAACACTTTCTACAGCCTACACTATTTCAGAAATGAAACAGCTGTGGAACTTCAAGGTAAGACACTCCTGCTGTAAGAATGCAACTCCCCCCAAAAAAGAAGAAATTACACGTGTGCTCACAGATGGAAAAACATGGAAGTGTATGTAGTGAAAACATGCACGAGCCCACACAGGAAAGCAACACTGTGGAGAAGTGGGTGTTTTTTGGAAAAGAAAATGTCAAATGGTCCTTATGTGAGAGGTCAAGCAATATAATACACATCACAGTTACTTGTACAAAGAAAGAACAAACAGGCTCTTTTTATCGGTCATTTACATCTTTAAAAACCTCTTTAAATAAGCTAAAAGGAAAGGAAGGCAGGAATTAGTTTGAGCTGCAACAATAAGCCTATTAATAAGTTAATAAAATGAAAGTAAATTAGAAATTTTGGTAATGAACTACCTGAGGAATTCCGAAGTCCAATCTTTATGTCGTTCCGGCATCTAAGCTGGGAAGATTTGCTGATTGTTGTTTTTTTTTTTTTTACCTTTACTTATGTGCATGAAAAACTACAGAATTGGCCATTTCCTTGCTGTAAACTATGTATTCACACCGTAGACTGCATACAGCACAAAATACAGTCATAGAAAATATGATGTCATGCAGTGGTTGAGTTTGCTTTCTTGATGATCACCTGTCTTGGTTTTCTCACACGTGACTGTATGGTGGGTCAGTGCACACCCATATAGCAGCAACAGGCCTATTACAAAGTCACCTGACTGGAAAGGATACCCTACTTTATCACAAGCAGCTATTCCTTCCGGTTGCCACATGTATCTTTTCAACTCTTTGCCTTTCACTACTGTCAAAATCCCTTATGCACACCAATTAGATTAATTCCTGTTTTTGATCACGCACAGGTGCAGGAGTACAATGCAGCCCTCATAAAGACACCTGAGATTAGGACCATATCTTTACGTATTTGTGTACGTATTACAAGGCATAATGTCATTACAACTTTGAACAATGAGATTGCATGTTGGATATTTTCCTAATAACATGCACATCTTGTCTGCCTATGTCACTCATTTCCCTTTTGGATAATTTACCAAAGTAATAACTCTTCACAATTTGCCTTCTTTTTGCAACCAGAAGAACTTGTTTTTTTTCCTTTGTAGTTTTATTTGCAACTATATCTCTGGATTTTTAACTCCTACTGAATAAGATTAGACCTCACATTCAACTCTAAGTCAAAGTCAAACTTAGAAGATTTTCAGGCAATAGAAGTAAGCACTTGCAGCAGTTTAGGTTCCTCCTATCGTAAGTGTTCAGGTGCTGTTGATTTTCTCTGCTCATGTTTAGGGAAAAACCCAACAAAATGACAGAATGACTGAATTTCTTCCAAACCACACAGTTATAATTCTTTTAATGAGGTTTTGGAGAGAAAGAGAAGGAAATGAGTGCATGTGTGTGCTCTTGTCCCTGCATGTGTGAGGCAGGGAAAGTGAAAGACAGAAGGGAGAAGAAAGAGGGCTGAGACCGAGAGTAGCAGATGCAGGGAAGGAAAATTCGGCTGTGGTAAAGTGGGGAGAAGGTGAAGGAAAGCTTGTGTGCAAGTCTGGGAACAGACGCTGGTCTTGCATCTCTTGGCTTGGCACAAACAAATCCCCCCCCACCCCCCTGTCTACAGGCCCCTTCAAACAGCTTAGACTTGGTCCAAATGGCCTGGCAGTGAAGCAAAGTGCTTCCACTTAACCATATCAAAGTCAGCCTAATGCTGCAGCAAAAGAGCATTTAGCTCTGAAAAAAAAGAAGAAAAAACAGTTTTTTACTCAGAAACAGCATAATAGCCTGGGGAGAAGCTGAGTGGTTATTTGAGAAAAAAATATTTTTCTGGTTGTTGTTTTTTTTTTTGTTTTTGTTTTTTTACATACGAGACATGTGATTGGAGGACAAATCTGTCTTTAAACAACACTAAGGGATGCACCGATATACCCGTATCGGCCCGATACCATGTGCGTGTACTCCTACGAGTATTCATAAAAGTGTCCCTATACCAAGCACCATTCCGCTGGTTGACTCGGGCGCCTTATCTTCAAAATACAGAAAACGTAAATAGTTTCACGAGGACAACGTCTGAATTTACATCGCGCCTCCAGAAGCACTGTGGTGGTGGCTACTCTTCTGTCAGACATGCAGAGCAGACTGCAGCCACGGGGAGGGGGGCGGGTTGACACGACTAGAACTACCAGAGAAACGAAAGTTTCCACAAGGCTGAAGTCGCCGCAGCTCATCAATGTGTTCTCACGTAAGTCAGCGCTATTAACGCTTTCCTTCAGTTCTAACTTTTAACTCGGGTTTCTGTTGTAGGTTTCAACTGAGTAATCATACCGAAATTATATTTATGAAATATAATCTACTGCTAACAGCGTATTCAGGTCTCTGAAAGCGGATTTCACACAGCAGCCGATCGATCAGAATGATCAGTTCATAATTACCTTCCACTGAGCTGTCAAGTCAAATAAAAGAGTTTCACCCGGGGGGGGGATCAGTTTTGTTCTAAACAAACCGGTTTTATTTGATGAAGTTTAGAAGCGGCAGCAGGAGAAGAGACGCGCTCTGCGCTGGGACCTCTGCATAGTTTTATTCTCATTAAACAGTCTAGATTTTTATGACGACAGTATAAATATACCAAAACTTCAGGTAGCTATAGGTATCGGTATTCCCTAAAAAAGTGGATCCGTGCATCCCTACAGAACGTGAAGCTTAAACCCAAAATCAGCACAGTTGGCAGATCTCTCAAAAAGAGGGATCAAAGTGATCCCTCTTTTTGACAGGTAGAAAACTGAACATCAGGAAATTTCTCTGAACAGAACAGTGAAGGCTGATCACTTCAAACTGAGGAGCTGCTGCTGCTTTATTTATTTGATCTGGGTTTAGCTGGCAGATTCAGTGTGAGTGGATGTACAATAGTCATTTGACTTTCATCCTCAACAAACCTGGAGTGTCATTTCTTAGAAATATTTATCACAGGTCTGATTCTCATGTTTCACCTGCAGGGCCCCTCGTGCATCCAGGAAGCCTTGTGGAGAAAGTAGCCTCTAGGCTACTTGTCTACATGCACTAGAACACAGTGACAGAAGCATCACTTTTCCATAGTTTCACCTCTCATTTGTCTTTAAGAAGCACAAACAGCCAGAAATTACACACAGGACACAATATGTCAACCAGACATGCCGGAAATCACGCGATAAACATCATAATATTGAAGTTCTCCATCGTTTACATCTCCCCGGTGAAAACCTGTCAAAGGAGTCAACTGAAAATGAAATTCTAACTGGTTTGATGAGTGATTACCCTCCACTGACTTGCATCCTTCAGTTGACGCATCGCTGTCATTTGATCCACTAACCCAGTGCCCGGTGAACGAGCCTATCCCCCCCACAGTAGGGGAGAAAAGACTTTCCCAGCATGAGCGCGATACAGTTTTCATATCAAACAAGCCAAGTCTGCGCGGGACTCCACTGACATAAGCTTCAGCTCACCTCTGAAAAACTTCACAACAGCGGTTCTTCAGTGGCGTCTCTGCTCGTCTACCTGCGCTTCTCCATCCATGCGTAGACAAAAAAAAAAAAAAAGGAGAAAGTGCTTTCTCGTTTTCAGCGCGCAGATTTAGCAGCTCTTCGCTGTGTATAGGAAACAAAAATAGTGCAAAATCATCCAAAATTTCAATCCCGGAGGCATAAATCAATTTTAGATGATCGATGTTTTTTTGCCTGATAGGCAGTCGACGCAGAGCTGTTCACAGCAAACACTGATCCCACGCTCACACATTCCAGTTTGTGTTTGCAGCGCTCCTCCTGAACAACACCGACCAATCACAGGCGGACGATGTCATGGGGAGGGCGGGGTCATCTTTTTGTAGCCTAGCCATGGATGGATTAAGAAGAATGACCCCCAGACTCCATCATGTGGTGGGGGTGGTGGGGGTTGCGGGTACATGTTCTGATATTTGTGTACGTGTCCCTTTGTCTCTTTATCCAAAAGAAATCACGCTGAAAAATAAGCTTATAAGATTTTTAACATTTAATAGATTCTACTGTCGGAATATGATAGAATGAGCATGACACTAATGTTTAGGAGACTTCCTTATTAAAGGTAGAAAATAAAATTAAAAAAAACAATAAAAAAGAGAAACATCTTTTATTCAGCTAAATAATCTCTAAACTTTAATTATTTTTATTTTTAGGGAAATATATATTAGATTTTTTTTCCAATTGATTTTTCAATCAATTTCTGTTTTCTGTTATCTTATATAAAATAGTTTTTCTGTTAATTAAATTTTTCTTATACATAGAAAACACTATACATATACTCACTGACGTTCAGTTTAAGGAATACATTTTGATTCATATTTGATGTAAAATTAAATTGTTTTATCTGTAACAGATATTGTAAATGACAGTCTCAAACAATTATGTTAATAGGCATGTCCATGTCCATGGAGATGGACATGTACGCCATCGCCTCTTACTTTAAGGATAATGTTTGATTTATAACAAATATAGGTACATCCACAAGGATATAACTATTTGATGGAAAAATCTGTTGAATAAATAAACAAATTAGTTGTTTCCCATGTTTACTCTTTTTTTACTCATTTTGTTATCGTACAGAACTCATTTATGGCATTATATCTATTAGAGATTTAAAGACATTAATGAAGATTTAAAATAAGGTGTTTTGTATAATTGCCACAGAACTAACATTCCTTCAATCTTTTAAGACTAAATTAATGTCAAGTTCAACTTCTTTTTTTTTTTAAACTAACTTTTACAGAGATACAACACAATCTCCTTCATTCAACAACAGGTTACCAGTGCATGAAAGTAGGTTCCACCCCTACTGAAAAGTAACAAATCACCAACTGGGTCTGATCATCTGTGTAAAAGGGATTTTTCCAGTTTATCTTGCCAATTTGTTGCCTCAGGTGATTTTCCTGCGAGTGCTTTTCCCTGGAAAGCAAGCAGCAAACAAATCAAATTACACAAAAGGGAGCCACGAAAAAGAAAAACACCTCCATCTTTAAAAGCTGTGGACAACACGAAACACATTTACTACTATTTGAGACTGAGGTAAAATACATTTTTTGCTACATGACTTATGAAGAGTGACTCGTCTCAAAGTGCTCCTGCCAGCATAATTGCCCTCCATAAGTGGATATGTTGTTCCGCTGAGTCCATACAAATCCAATTCAGCTCGCCCTTCCAAGAAGCAAAGGGAGCAGAAAATGGCTTGTCCCTTTTAATCCATCAGTTTGGTATTAGTGGAGGAAAGGATTTTATAATGACTCGTTGATGTGATTCATCTTAAAGGGAGGGATCAGGGGTTTTATAAAGTTACTGAATTGAGTTGAAAATTAACTTCTCTTTTATGCAAAATTATTTTAGTTGAATATGTGAACAAGTGAGGTTATTCATATTGCCCACTAAACTTAGATAGTGAATGTAGTTTTTTCCACACACTGCTCATCAGGTTCAACAACGATGCCTGATG
Organism: Leptatherina wallacei; assembly: GCA_028567055.1. NCBI lineage: Eukaryota > Metazoa > Chordata > Actinopteri > Atheriniformes > Atherinidae > Leptatherina > Leptatherina wallacei. The sequence goes on from JAOXYM010000018.1 coordinate 14,750,727, forward strand.
AGCTCTGCTTTTTGCAGATGATGTAGTTCTGCTGGCATTGCATTAAGTGTATGAAGTGTTTTGAGTATTTTACAGATGTGTGTAAGGCAGCCAGGGTGAGAATCAATGTCTCCAAATTTAAGGGCATTGTTCATTAAGGGCTTCCTCTGTCTAAATGTGACATATCCAAGGGGTCTTAGAACTTGTGATGCATGATTCTTCAAGCCTGTGGCGATATCAACAATCAGTTAACAGTTGTAAGGTGATATATGTGGCTATTTACAGCTAAAATACTTTTTTTTTTCTAGTAAAGGACAGTGAAGGTCACCTGAGGCTGCCAAACGTACTGATCAATTTGTCCCTTTTTTCCTTTCTATGTCTTCTCTAATTCTGCCGAATTTTTCCACTTATGGGAATTAAACTTCCACTTGTGTCATCCTACTTTGCTTTGCACATTTTACGATGAAATCCAGGGTGTAGCACATCCAAAGAGCTCTGCAGACTTTCCATAAGCCCTTCAACTAGAACTAACATTTCTGTGTCCACACCCCCTCACACACACACATACCTCTCTTTCTTCTTCCTATAGTTCCTCAGCTGTTGGACAGCCCAGCCTGTAATTATGGCTGTCATCAGCAGCCCCTGACCAGCAGCTAAATTTACGCGAAAACCAGCACACACATCACACTACAACGATAATACCGCACACGCATTCAGTACGCTACAGATTCACACAGATGACTATCGTTATATAAGTAGAGGCTGCCAATCAGATACAAGCAACAGGTGATACTGCCATCAAATTCAAAATGAGCTGATATTTTCCACAAAATGGTAAAATGTCTTAGATCCAACATTTCATCATCTGATATGATGTTTATTTTTAATTGGGAATGAAATGAGTTTATGGTGTTAAAGTTTACAGTGTCCCAACTTTTTGGAGAACTGTGGATGTATTCAAATCAAGAAATCTGATTTTAATGTTACTCACTTTTCATGCAAATAATATCACAATGAAGTGAAAGCACTATGACTTATCACAGTGTGGACTAATTTTGGATATCTATATAAAAAAGTGTGAATCAAACTGGTTGCTATATTTATTCGCCATATACTGGAATAATTTCTCCATGAAGTAAATGCAACAAACCAAAAGATCTAACCAAAGATACTGAAAAAAAATCAATTCAGCTATTCTCTCTTTCATATAAAAAACACTTATATTACAATACATACATTTTTTATTTAATGCAATATTAAAAAAACAGGTTCATCTAAATTTTCATGTACAGTAAAAACAAACTTATATAACAATTTATGAATATTGCATGTTTGCTTTCCTCCTTCCAACTCTGACATTTTTAAAATCTAGTCATTTTTTATCAGTCTCTCCATGATTTATTAAACACTTTTTTCATTTGAACTTTGCTTATTATTGCTGCTTTTGTTAATTTTCTCATGGTTTTGCTAATATTGAGTTTAATCTTAGTTTCCTTGTACACAGTTGTTTTTGTAAAACTCTTGTTTTATGTTTGATTCATCCTTCACTCCCTGTTTTATCCTTTGTTAAACTCATATCACAACTTTATTCATATATACATTTTCTCACATCTCTAATAGTCGTGTCACAGTCCACAACTGTAAGTGATTAAGTAAAATCCAAATTTAACATTACAGAGTATAGATGAGTATGTATGAGAATATATTAATATATTCACATACATCTGCTACCATTCATAGTCTCTCACCTGTTCATATATAGATATGATATAAATGGATCGACCCACTGACCTGCCCAGAGGAGCAGCATGTTTCCTTTCATATCAGCCACTGTTGCGGTGGCTCACCACGTTTAATGTCATATTCTGCAAGTCACAGCATTGAAACACCTTCTGTCACTTGCTCTACCTCTCTTGCTTTTTTCATGCATTATTTATTGATTATGTGTAACTGTGTGGAACCACTAAACCAAACTGAGTCTGAACTACCACATGACTGGAGGTCAGGGAGGCCAAGGCTGAAGGATGTACAAGCACAACTAGTGGTGAAGATGTGAGTGGCACTTAAATCTCAGAGGAAAAGTCTGATTACTGCCTTCCCTCGTGTTACACATTACATGTAGTTTGATTAATGGTTAAAAACTCCAATAACACAAACAAACCCATCGTATCGACTATAAATATACGTGTTTCCTGTATTGCTTCTTACGCAATGCCTTAAAATTCCTTCATGTTTGTTTGAAGTAGCATAGTATCTTTCTGAGTCAATTACAGTCTGTATGCTGCTGTGAAGCAGCCACATGCTTTGGCTGCTTGGGTCTGTAATGACAGCCAGCTTGTTATAGGAAGAATCTGTCCCACAGGGCTTAGAGGCACCTCATGTAGGAGTCTGTCAATAAAATCATCACTCTTGCTGTAACCTGACAAGGCAAGAATATCTGACATTGAAAATAATTATTTTCAAACTAGTTTTCTGAATATTTTTGGTTTGTTTTTGACAAGTTTCTTGTGTCATAGCTGCACAACACAGTGAAATATTGATGCAAACAATGGTTAGTAGGACAAAAAGGTCAGCAGGACATAGTTGCATATGCCAAAGTGTGGCTTTAAGCACTGATTGCAAAAATGTGGTTTTGATTTTTGCAAATACTCTGGTAATTAAATTATACTCCCTTACCAACAACCCCCCAATGATCTTATGAAGGGTAACCAAATACATGTAGAAATTTTGAAGTCAGTACTTGGAAAAAGTGGTTACGATATATCTTATTTTGATGTTTGGTAGTCTTTTTGCTAGTTTTGATTGGATGTAACAGATTAATAGTTTGGAAAATCTAAGACAAATCTAAGACAGAATTGATCAGGTTTTGGTAAACTGTCATGTAAACTGTCACTGTCTTGGGGCATTCCCAACAAGTCGTCCAATCAAATTGACCACAATAGGGTATTTGTTCATACCCTTAAATACAACCTTCCTGGAATATGCTGTAATATGCTGCCCCGAGGAAAGATACCATGGATGGCATTTTTAGCAACCTAAATCACAACTAGATTACACATTTTGAAATATAATTATTTTTCATTTTGGCCTTCATAAGCAAACAGTCCATGGGGTCATATTTAAGAGGACAGTCTCAACCTTCCACAGTATGACAAGACATTTGTTCAAGGATGGATTGCTGAATCGGTTTAACAGATTTAATTTTGATAATCAACTGCATGAGGTCACTCATTGGTTTGTGCAGCTGGACTTTGGAAAGTTTTATTTATCTTTTCATTTACTTTAATCAGAAATTATCAAATAAGAACAAAACGTTGGAGGTGGGGAGTGATGCGTCAAACCTGACTGGAAAAAATACATACTTTTATAGCCTAATAGACTATCATTTGATATTTTCTAAACTCACTGTATCTTCTTCTCCAGGACAGGAGCCTTTTGCTGCGAGGCAACATTGCTAACCATTGCACCACTGTGCCACTGTGGAGGAGTGAGTTTAGCCAATGGCGCTATAATCATTTGTGGGAAAATTTGACCCTTGGTGGAGTTTCATTTTAAACCACTGGCCTAAGGCATTTTATAAAATTCTAGTAAGATAGCACAAGTCAGCAAGCTAACTTTACTGTTTACCAGTTAGTAGTTTCTATACACTTGTGACCAACTGCTGGATGAAAAGCAAAAAAATAATCTACAATGTTTTCCTGCAAGTTATCCCTTTGTAAAGAGTCATGGGTGGTCCGTTACGCTTCATGTTTTGAACAAGGTTACCTCATAGTGAAAGAGGATCCAAACCACTAAGTGTAAACATCACACGCCCTGTATTGCCCACAGCACAGTGTCATGGTAACCACATGGGATGTGTACAGAAAAGGTTAGGAGCACAGTGAAAGACAGAAGCCACATGTAAACATCTGTGATGAAAAATATGGCATGAGTTTACACTTGAAGCTGAAACAAGGCTGCTGAGACACAAAGGAGGATTGCTACTTTTGCATCATCTGCTTTACTGAGTGTTGCACCATCACAATTTACCTAAAGTCACAAAATGCAAAGATATGTTTTATTTTTTGTGCCTCTATACCTCAGCTACTCAATTTGGTCGTGTGAGAGCCGCAGTCCTGCAGGTTTTCTACGTATCCTTGCTCTGACTCAAATTAAATGGATCCAACAGCTTATAAAGTTCTGCACAATGACTCATTAATTTGAGTAAGGTGTGTTGGAGCAGGGACACATTGAAAATCAGCAGGACTGTGGCCCTCGTAACTGAATTGAGTAGCCGTGCTCCATACCCTTTCTTTGCTCTTTCAATGAAAGCTGCAGAAAAAATTGATAGTTGGAGTCTTTTGGCTGAAGTAGGTCAGCAAAGCCAACTGTCAGAAGCAGGAAGAAGATGTGTGGCAATAATATGCCAGCTATAGGTCCCCTCAGGTCAGAGCTTTTCCCTTCACAGAGCAACCACTGACGCACAAACTAGAGCTCCATCTTGTCTGTAATGCGTGTGTACCACCGCTGCGGACAGAGATGACACTCATATCCAGACGATGGAGCTATATGTGTAGGTGGGATGTTTGTGTGTGAATGTCCAGGATTAAAGATGATACTGGAGGAAGACTTACCCCACCTCTCCAGTATTATACCTTCTGAAATTGGATGTGCATTTTAAACAAATCACAGTACTGCTCACAAAGTGATAACCTCAGTGACAAACCAGTTTATGACCGGCAGCAAGGGGAGGGGGTGAGCTGATGTATATACATTTTTTTTAATTCATTTATTCATTTTTTTCACCTGTCTTGTCCAGCATTGTAGCAGAATGATTGTCTGGCTGCTGTTTTGTGCCAAGCAAATTTACTTTGTCAATAAGAGCTTTATATGTATAAAGTCCCTCTTGAAAAAATCTTTATTTTAGTTTTTTATTTAGATTTTCCACCTTATTGCTGGACCCGACTGGAGGGGACAGAAAGATTAAAAAATAACAGAGAAGAACGAGAAGTGGGGGTGGGGGAGGGTGAGAGAGAGAGAGAGAAAGAGAAAAAACACCACACAGAAAACAATGCAATCCAACTGGACTACAAACAACACACCACCCAAATACAGGCACACGGCCGAGAATATCCCACGTTTTTTGCAGTGAGACAAAAGATTAATAAATAAACAATTATTATTATTATTAGTAGTAGTATTATTATTAGTATTATTATTATCATTATTATTAATAATAATAATAATGATAATTAATAATAATAAAAGCAAGAAAAAGAAAAAAGACTAGCTGAAAAGAAACAATATATCTCGATTGATACCAAAACAATACGAACAGTAAGAACGCACACAAAGAAAACTAACTGGGAGTATCCATTGGTAGATACAGTGCCCAAGAGCCTGGGGATGCCCCCCAGCCCCACAGGCAGAGGGCCCGCAACATCACCCGGGGGGATACGGTCTTCCCAGACGGCAACCCAACAGGGGCCAGTCCGCACCCCAGTGCTCCAGCCCCTCACCCCAAGAACCCATCCACAACCACACTCCTCCCCCAACCCCCACTCATCCTCTCAACACATACAACCCCCCCACACACACGCACTCCTACCCTGCCAGCACCCATCCGCACATACCCAAACAACCTCTTCCCTTGCCCCCACACACCCTCAACACGTACACCTCCCTCACCAGATGCACTCATGTCCTCTCACCATCCATCCACCCACACGCTCTCCTCCCTCTGCCCCCCCATACCCTCTCAATACATATATCCCTTCACACACAAAATCTTGCCCTCCCAACACCCATCCACCCATTTTCAAACACACTCTCCTCCCCCTGCTCCCACACAACCTCTCTACACGTACCCCCCACACACATACACACTCACTCATATCTTCCCACCACCCATCCACACACACACCCTCCTCCCTCCACCCCACCCTCACCTACACACCCTCTCATCACATGTACTCGCCCACACACACATGCACTCCTGCCCTCTCACCACCATCCAAATATTTCTTCCCTTCCTCCCCCACCTCCCACACATCCTCCTCACATGTACCTCCGCCCACACATACTCCCACCCCTGTCCTCCTACCACCCACCCACCTCCAAACCTCCACCTTCCTCCTCCACACCTCTCAAATCCAGAACCTCTCCACCCGTCTCTCCCCTTTAACCCACAGCCAGATTCCAACATTAATTCTCACACCTCCCCTCACCACCTCTCCACTCTCTCACCTTTCACCCATATCAACACCAGCAAATTAGCTCCCAGATACCCTCATCTCTTATGGCCCATGGGGGACAACCCAGGGCTGGCAAGTCAAATATGGAAACAGGGGCGCTAGAGGACCCCATCGCCATTACCTCACCCGCCGATGAAGGAATGTAATAGTGTGCCATTGCAATTAAAATGGATTAAATTTGAGGGGCAGTAACTGCACCATGCTGGGGGTGAGGCCACCTGACCCTGCATGTCCCGCCCCCCAAGAAGTGTTTGTGTGTTTTAAATTTTCTTTGTGTTTTGGGGACTAAGTGAAATTAAAAACTGAGAGGCGGGCTGACACCGGATGCAGCGAGCGGGGCCACAATGACAGCCACCCCCCACCCTCCCTGGGGGGAGTAGAACTCCCCCCAGAAGGTAAGCCACTGGCGACAGAAGGCACCCTTGTTACCTGGGGCCCTCAAAGACCAGGACAATCCCGGAGCAGCCACCCCAACGGCCCAGCCACTCAGCAACCACATTCAGGAAGCTGCCACCCGGCCCGGGAGGGCAGTCCCCACTCCCCCACTGGAGGGGGGCGAGATTCAGCAGGGCGACCCAAGGCCTACGCCTTCAGGTCCAGCCAGGGCGTCCCCCAAAGGGCATGTCTTAGCCCCTCCCGCATAAACACACTTGCACCCCCACGTATCCACACACACACACACACACACACACACAAGCCCCATTCCCATACCCACTCACCTAGGTCCTCCTTTTACACACACCCTCACCTACTTCCCCCACTTCCCCACACCTGTATATGAAAATTGATGTCAAGCTGACAGACAGCAGTAAACATTGACCGAATTATGAACCCAATATTTTGCTGCCGGGAGAGCTTGCATTGGTTTGCTATACTCATTGTACACATTGCAATCAGAGCTGATGTAGCTTGCTAGTGAAGTGAGTCATGTTCAGAGATGTAAGGGTCTTCACCTGGGATACTTCTCAAAATGAGACAGAATTGTTTGCTATAAGTCCACTGCAAGAAAAGTGAAGAAAAGTAAAGATCGAATAAAAATGTACTGACCTAAGTGAGAAACAATCTAATAACTGGATTTCTTTTTCTTTTTTTAAAGAAAAAAAATATGTGATAAACTATAAAATTCTAACAAGCCCGGGGAGATAAAAAAAATAGCTGAACATACTTGAAAAGATGAAGTAAAAATAATAAATTTTTCATGAACAAACTCCAGAGCTGCTGTGTAAAGTCACTCTGTGTTCTTGGTTTTAGCTCCTATTTAAACCTCTTTACCTCTTATCCGGTTGAAACTGTGGGCAGATATTTCAACACTCTTTATAGATACAGCAGATAGATAGAACTTTATTCATCCCCGAAGGGAAATTCAAATTGGCTTTATCAGCATCACTTCATGTCATAATGAAAAGCTCTCCTCCTACAACTCAGATTTTTACATCTCAGATTGATTCAGAGGATACTATGAATTGAAGGATTTTATGATAAAAGTGCTGTGCATATAGAAATGTACACAATCAAATAAAATGTTGAAATAAAGTGGCAGTAACTGGACAGGGATTTTCAAGGCAAATGGTCATTTTGGAAATCAAAGGAATCCTGAGAGGGACTGAAGAAGATACAATCTGTTTATCTGTACGCAGGTTCGTCATAGTGGATTTCCTTAACTGCAACCTTTCTGAAAAACTGGAATTGTCTTTTGGCTGTGAGACACCATTAACATCCGCTGCTGTTCATCAATAAAGTTTTATTTTAAAATGTATATTTTAGCGGCCTTGTAAGAGTGCTCCTCCGGGTCATATCTGCTACATCCAACAACTGGTATCCTCAGATCGCTACTGAGTTTAGAAAATCTACTTTTACATTTTATACAGAACTCCTCACACACACACACACACACACACACACGCACACACACACACACACACACACACACACACACACACACACACACACAC
>JAOXYM010000018.1:14758990-14770975 GCA_028567055.1 Leptatherina wallacei
ACACACACACACACACACACACACACACACACACACACACACACACACACACACACACACACACACACACAATAAAAGAAAAAAAACAATTCCTTGGTAAACCTGATTCAATCTAAATAAATGTAAACTTATTTTTTGCTAATATTTTATATTTGCATATCACATCATCTGCGTGAGTCCTGATGTACAGCATGTACTGATTTATGTACTTATTGATTCAGCATGTCTTTTTAAAAGAATTCTTAAAAAAAGACTTTTCTTTGTCTTATTGAACATTATTTTACCACAAGGTTTGCCATATTTACATTGTGGTTTATTGATGTAATTAAGGTCCAACATTTTGTTTGTTCAGCATCTTTATCTCCAACGATAAAAGAATATTTTTCAAAAGTACAGACATATGTTTTCCATTAATTTGCCTTGCTGTTGCACTGCATGACAGGAGATGTAATATGCCACATACACTGCGAAAGAGTTTTTGACATCATTTGTTTAAATGTTCACAGCTCTAATGGGAGAGTTTCCTTTAAAAGGTTAAGTTTGTTATGAAATACACTTATTCAAATGTTGCTGATTATGTTGCACTGTATTTGCATTTAGTTGTCACTCAAAATCAGTCAGCATTTCAATTTAATTTATTTCTTTTATCTCTTACAGTATAATGAATTATGAAATTACAACCGGACTGCTAAATGTGCCCTAAAGATGCACATCTAGCTCATATGTATGGATATAAATAAGATTATTCACATTCAAACACATGACTCTGAACCCGCACTGAAGCAGCAGCAGGTTTAGATTAAACCTAAAAAAAAAATCCAAAACCTTAAACTTAACTTGAAGCTCTTCAGTAGCTTCCTACTACTGGAAATTCAATCCACTGTTGATTTTACTCTAATGTCTCTTTTCCTTGTTTCACCAAAGAAGAACATGAGTCATAAAGTGGAGGAAGATATCCAACTGAACGCTGGTCATCTGTTCGCATGGAAACAGCTCAGCTGGCTCAGCTGGAACAACACAGGACAGCGGAGCTCAGTTTAAAACACACTGAATGAGTATGACCTTAATTTGTAGCAAAAATTTAATTTCTACATCATATATATGGAAAAAGCTATTTACAGCTGCATTGATGTTAAATCCCAGTAGTAAATGCAAGACGGCCTCTCAGCTTTCCAGTCAGTGGAGCGGGACTCCACTCTGATCCACTGCTTTGGCAGACAAGGCTTCTAAGTGGAGGATACAGTTTCCTGCAAGAGGCAAGTTCAGACAAGAGCTTGAGAGAGAAATGGATTTGTGAAATCCAACCTGGCTTCTAGTCTTGCAGCCTTCTCCTTTAGCTCGTTTAGTGTGTGCATGTGCTGTGGGTTTGGATCTCTTACACCCTCTGGGCAAGAGCTCAAACTTGTTCTGGAGAAGTGAGATATATTTCATGCCACCAGAATGATAACATAATAAGATACTGTCAGAGCGCATATATATTATGGCTGTGATATGATACAGAAACTGCTGACTTTGATTTTAAACAATGCTACTTCAAAAAGAAAAAAATGATGAAAAAAATGGCAAATGAATCTTGGGGAAAACTGTCTTTGGTTATTAGTGACAAAACTGTAATTGCTCTGTTGGTTAATGTCCCGTTTTCGTCTGTAGATGTCTTTCCTTCATCTCTGTGTCCCAATTATCAGAGGAATGCTGCCCTTCTGCTGCCACTTGTCACAAGAAGAATTCCTATAGTGGAAAAGAATCCTATCATTTGGTCCTTTGAAGAGAAGCCTGCGTGTTGTGTCATGCTCTAATTTATGTGTTTATTCCTTAAATCTTTGGTGATGTATAGCTTCAAACAGTAAAGAAAAGCCCTGAGGCAAAGTCTGGAGTGACGGCTTAGAGAGTGCAAGTGTGTAACTCTTCAGAGGGAAAGTTTCACCACACACCGTGACACAAGACGCATTGAGGATTTTTCTAATTGTGCATCTTAACCTTATTCTGGTCACTGAATGGAAAACTCTTGGAAGTGATTATTACAACATTGTTTTATAGCAAGCCTTCACAGGCTAATCTGAGACAAACAAACAAACAATAGCCGCTGAGCCCAGCAATTAGTGGTTTTGTCTTGTAACTGGCCGTCGGGGGGAGGGAAATGCTTCCTGTTTCACAAGAAACAGAAAAAACACAAAACACTTCTGCACGAGAGCCGATAAACTTCTGCAAAAGCAGCACAACCAGCTGTTTCACATTACAGGGACTAGGTTCAGATGAAATAATTAGAATCAAGAAGACCTTTCAAAGGTAGACTGGTTTCCTTTGCAGCTCTCTGAACTCCAGATTCAGGCTGCTTCAGGCATCTTGATAGTCAAGTGGTGTTTCCAGGAGCTTTTCACTTGTGACTGAAAGCAGCTCTTTTGCTTTCTGACCTGACCCAGTTAATCAAACACAAGTTTATTTAGATACCAAACAGCAGCCCGTCGGTCCAAATGTGGCACGATGGATCTCATGCTTTGCTGTATTTTTACTGTCATTAAAGCCTTACAGTTTACTCACCATTGGGGACACATCACTGGTGAGTACTTCTGTACACAACCAAAGAACTAGACCAAACTCAGGCTCTTGAGGAGGAAGTAGGCGTTAAAGAAGCCATTGTGATTATTTTGGTCTCAATGCAGCTTCTGTGTGCATTTGGCCTACTGATACAGTTTAATTCGATTCTGTGTAACCATTTCATTTTTGTTTTCTACAGGGAAGTGTGTCAGAAAGCAGCATTGTGTAAGTGGCAAAGTTTTGATAGTGGGGGGAATAAAGCATAGCTGTGTTGTGTGTTAAACACTTCAAGGGTTTGACAGGAGTTTCTTTGAGCTTTAAGTAGAATCCTTCAGGTCATGGTGGGTTTTATATGAAGTTTTTTTTTTTAAATCAGAGAAGCAGCTCACGGGTGACTTTTTGTGTGTCTCATAAAATATAAAACATTCTCAGATGCAAGTGTAACAGAAAAGTTACAACTCAAATTTCAGAAATGTTGAGACATTTTTAAAACTACAAAATAAAAACTAAAAGACCTTCAAATCATAAGAGCCAATATTTTATTCCCAACAGAACATACATTGTATAACAGATGACTAAACTGAGAAATTTTACAATTTCATGCACACAATGAGCTTTTGTCAAATGTGATGCTTACTGCAGGTCTCAATATAATTGAAGGTCTTGTAGTTTTCATTTTGTTCAGATTTTTTTTTTTAAAACGTCCCAAGATTTCTGGAATTTGCATTGTATGTTTGTGCTTCGTCAAAACCTCGGAGCTGCAATTAATATTCATCACTGCTAAGTGAATACCCAGTGGTTTTTACAGTTTTTCTTTTTTTTTTCATTAAACAAAACAAAACATGTAATAGATGTGTTAGTACGCATGTTCAAAATGCAGAATTGTCAGAATTAGGGGCTAAAAATTGTGAGACGGCATCATACGTGTAGGCTGATCGTTGTGTAGGGAACCATCAACGTGATACAATATTATGCAACCATGAAGATTAAAATGTCCAAGTCCAAGACCACAGAGGAGATAAACTCTGGTCGTCGAGGGCTGCTGTCCTGCAGTTTTGAGATGTTTCTCTGCTTCAACACACCTGACTGAAATTTTTGGATCATTGTGCAGAACTTGACAACAAGCTATTGGATCCATTAAATTTGAATCAGGTGTGTTGCAGCAGGGTTACACCTAAAACCTGCAAAACAGCTGCCATCAAGGACTGGAGTTTGATATCTCTGCCTTTATATTTATTAACATCTAAACCTAACCATATCCTAACCTAAACCATTGACATGTAAGACCTGGATGGGTCTCAATCCTGTGATCTGTTAGTTTGCTAACACCATCCTCCACTCCTCCTTGTAAGTGTCAGGTTCCGGTTCCAGGGTCGGGGCATTTCAAGTTTATTTTGATTCTTTTGTGCACTTCTGGGATTTTTGGTTCTGTGTGTCTAATTCTCCTCTTGTTCCAGCTGTCTCCTCTGCCCCTCCCTCATGTGTCATCTCCTCCTCCCGGCTACCTGATGAACCCCCATGATTACCCTCATCAGACCTCACAGTAAGTGACCACAGTAAATGTGTATGATGTCATGAAGCACAGGTAAACAGCGTCATATAATGAGAATGTACGCATTCATATAAGGCTTACGTACATCTTGCATTTCATGACACACTCAAAAATGATAAGCTTAGGCTACTCTATTTTTAAGGCTCCACAACATCACATGCCTACGTTTTCCTTTTTCAAATGATATTTTACATGACATGAAACCATCACGAATGTGACATTGTACATCTATTACATGTTCAAAGGCACTCATGAGGAGGTAGACAGTGGTGTTAGACCACAGACTATCTGAGAAAATAACCGTTCGACTCCAACTGATCCCATTGTTGTCATACTATTTTTCCCTTTTGGATTGCTTTAAGTCACTGTTGGTTATCCTACCTGCACTGTGAGGTCTCTCCAATTAAAGTCAGTCAGATCTTGACTCTCGTCTTATCTCTTGCACTGTCCCTTTCTCTCTTTCGTTTACTCTCTTCATCCGATAATGTCCTCTTACATTTCTTTGCTGAATCAGCCACTGTGCGTGTTCAAAACCACTAGTGTGTTAATATTCGCTTGCGTGTGTGTTACGTAGTGTTGAAAGTAAAACCCAGCTGAAATGTCATGGCGTGGTTTCTCAGCCTTGGGACACTGCTAGGCAGCGACAGCTTTAGAAATGTGCATAAGAAATGTCATTGTGCCAGTAAATGAATCAGGAATGTGAATTTTCAAGGTTGGAAAGTTATATAGTACGTCTTTAATATTAATAAGTACATGGTTACAGGCTCACATCCTGCCAAATCAATGCTTCCACATGGAAAATGAAAAACATTTTCATCTCAGAATTTCTCCACCTTCCCTGTGATATTGTATGTTTTGGACATGCCAACATACCAACAGCACATTTTCCTGTGATACTGGGCTGCTATTATAAGTTCTGCACTCAGGTAATACCAGGAGCCAAACTGTCTTCACAACATCTGCAAAATTGTTTAAAAGTATTGTAAAGATTGTGGTAGCACCCAACAGACCAGGAGAAACCAAACACCTGAAAAGCCAAAAATAAAAAAAATAAAAAATGTGTAGAGCTTTGCAACAATAAAGATAAAATGATCTAAGCTTATTGCTAATTCAAACTATCTGCAGTGAAGTCACTGAGGGCATGAGTGCAGAGGAGGGCAGAAAAATGGAAGAAGAGTGCATGTTTAGTGAAGTGTGTCTGCTCTGTTCAGAGCAGGATAAAAGTAGTTCCCTTTAGTCATAATTCAGTTCAACACAGCAGCAGAAGGATGACAAGCAAGACTAACCATGCCTTAAAGTCTATTGTCTCTGAGCTGACAGCAAATACATCTCCGACATTCCCTTTTATAACAGTAAAATTAATTAATAGCTCAATGCCACATAGGTTATTCTTGCAATGTCTGTTAATTGCTTTTTCAGTTCCAGTAATATCCTGACACTTTAAACACTATATTTGGCATTTTAGTCATTTTTACAACCTTCTGCTTTTCTATTGCTCCAGTCAATGTATTTTCATAAAAAAATACAGATATTTTCTTATCATTTACAGCCTCAAAGATCAATACGGACTAAAATATTTGCAATCAGCCCATTACTGAGTATCAACATTAACCAGCAACTGTGAAATAGCTGCACTGTAAATCAGTGGTGGGCACTTCTTCTGCAGAGATTTAAAACATGTTAAGAGTTTGTGTTTTTCCACATTGCCCAGTAATACGGTGCATTCAGTGATGTGTAGGAACACGGAGGTCCTTCAGTTTGGTAAATAGTGACAAGTAAACAACTGTCTGATGGAAAAGTGATTAGATGTCAAATTCACACGATATAGAGTTTTTCAAACTGACATGAAACTTATGAGTTTTGAGTTGTTTTCATTTTTTTGCGTCACCCCCTTTTGAGAAGATGTTAGCTTATGTATCCCAACACACCTCTTCCCTGGTTAATCTATTAGTTAGAGCACCATGAGAGCAATTTGCCAGTGTTGTGTCAGACTTGTTCCCTTACCTTCAGCTGCATAGCACTCTGGTAAAGATGGAGGTTTTGACAGTCTGGGACTTTACAACCACCAAGCTCAGAGATTTAAACATGTCATCCTTTACACTCAGGTGTATCATAAGTAAAAGATTCACCGCTAATGATTAAACTAATGATTCACAAAGAAAATAGGCCAGTTGAAATAAATTTGCATATAGCACCAATAAGAATTGGGTACTGGAATACTCAACACAAGACTGAATAATTTCCATCACTAATCCAAAGAGCTAATTAGAACAGAAAATATAAGTGGTCTTCATTCTGCAACCTTCATTTGCGTCTATGAATAAATACACTGATGCCTGCTGGCCAACTTCTCCATGAATCCGTGTGCTCTGATTGGCTGGTTCGTTGCAGAGAGTCATCTGGCCGCGTTGCTCCTGGCTAAGTTCTTCAAAGGGAACGTCACGTTACCAGCAGTGATATCAGTTAAAACTGGGTCAGTGGAAGCATTAAAATACATTACCCACAAATGATGCAATATCTGGGAATATCCTCCTCCTCAGTTGCCCATTTTAGATCTGGGGAGCTGCTGCAGAGACCTTTGGGCTTGTATGGACCTTTAATATAAATGCATTAACATGTTGCTGTGCTTAAACTGTATTTTTAGAGCAGTATACAACATAAAACACTTGAGCTGTATAGCTAACATGTGACCAGCGAAAGGAACAAACTAGTTATGAAGAAGATCAGGAAGAAGAAGAAACAGAAGAAGAAGATGCCGAGGAAAGATGGCAGGTCGTTATATAGCGGGAGCTTTTGAAGAGAGGCTGTGAGTGTGTGTCCATACAGGCCCAAAGGTCTCTGCAGCAGCTCCCCAGATTTCAAATGGGCAGCTGAGGTTGTTAGCAGTGGGCGTTGGGCGGTTGCAAACAACCCTACAGTGGAGCATTACCGCTACCAACCAGTGTCTGAAACTGGGCGATACTGCAAGATTTGATATTGATCCAATACCAAGTAAATAAAGGGCTAGTATCGCAATACCGATACTTTTTTAATAGAGCTGTCAAAATTAATGTGTTATTGCAAAGATATTAATCTGTGGAAGTAAAGCATTATTTTTATTTTAACACATTAACACATAAATAACAAGTCATAACTCATACCATAAAAAAATTGAATTTGGCATCATCTCAGAGAGAGAAGCTGATTTTGGGCATGTAGGTGCCTTGTCACAGCTGTGAACTGAATCCACCAAAAACCACTTTATCCTCCTTATTTATGAAGATTCTGACAGTTTTAAAGCCCTTTCATTAAAGTATAGATGTTATCACAGTACTATCGTTACCAGCGCTGGTATCAATATTATCGATATTTGGATCGACCACTAATACCTATTTACGTAGGTAAGGGATCATTAATGAGCCTTTAGATTGACAACTCTGCACTTATTTGTCTTGCTGTTGGCAGCTAGATGAGAATATCAATGCTACTATTAAGTGATCATGTTGGCTTAGCATATAAATTATATGTAGTAAGAAAAAAGCTACCGCCACAAAGATATTAGCTTGCTTAAAAAACTCAGAGAAGATTTCTCCCTCAGGTAACAACATCTTCAGATCGCTAAATATTCACTCAGCAAATGGGATTTTGCAGCTGTGTTAAAGTTAGAATATTGAGCATTTAATCTTTACCTTGAAAGGCAATTAAAGACAAAAAAGTATAATTTGATGAACAATTTGAAGTTGTGCTGGGCTCCAAGGCTAACTGACTGATCCTTGATCTGCCTGGTCCTAGCTACACTCACCCGGTTTGTTTGGTTCTTCTACCAGGGAAGAGGATAAAGTACAGTACAAAATATATTTTTGATATAAGAAGGCATCTTCTTTTAATCTGCTTATATAAAGGGTCACATAGCAATTCACTGTGTCTGACCAAGAGGATATCTAGAGAAGGGGAACCTTCTCCTCTGAGTCACCTGTTGATCGAGCCAAATCATCAAAAATCTAATACAGCTAAATGGTTCACACTGTTATCTCAGGTTTGTGGTCCAAATCCCAACTGGGAATTTATTTCTGATGTTTGTATGTTCTCCTCATGACTTGCTCTGGGTATTCTGGCTCCTATATGATAAAAGAAAAAAAAGGAGCTTGTCATAGGTCAATTGGAGATATAAAGCTATGTTTTTTCTATCATTTGTGCCTATATTGGTCCTGTAATGGACTGGTGACTTGTACAAGATATTCTCTTGTCACAGCTGGGTCAGGCTCAAACCCCCTTGTAAACCTGGGCAGGATGATGCAGGTATAGTAAATGAATGATTGGATTTAATGTTAAATCACAAACAAATAAATGGACATAGATCTCCAAAGCATTATTATCTTCTATGGTATTTTTCAATTCTGGCCTGAGATCAGAATGTACAGTGATCAATTACTGTGTCATCTGACTACGTACTATCTTTTTTTTCTTTTTCTAATCCTGAATAATCCTTAGCCAGGTCAGGTAGATTGCTGTTCTACAGCTCATTGCTCTTCCAGTACAACGATGATTTTGAGTTATGTTTACAGCTGATTTTAAATCTCACATAAAGTTGATTTTCTTGTGGTGCATAATGCCTGGTTAACAACATCTGCCTGTTATACAAGAACGCCCACACTGCTGAGGGCATGGCTTCTCTTAGCTTTCTAAAAACAGTCAAACTTGGGGAGAAAAATGTTAAAAAAAACTCCACCAAGAGGGGGAACTATAGAGACAAATTGCATAAAGAATTCAGGGAAACTGTATATTACTATTACAGTCACTGCAAGTGGTACATCAAATATCTGTTTATTCTCTTCCTTCACACTCAGAAGAATCAATTTTTAGTATTTAATTTTTAGTAACCATCTGTGTGTGTCAGAGCCTATTCAACCATCCAGTAATCAACCCCACCTCACAGCTGAGGAGTAGAGTCCCATGGGCAACCCTTCAACCATCACTTTTACCCTTTTCTTCACCCAGATCACAATTGCAAGTCACACACACACACACACAAAAAGAAAAAAAGGGAAAAAAAACCAGTATGACCACGCAATACTTGTAGAGAAGCTGTTTCCGCGCTTACTTCCTACACTTTACAACTGACCCTTGGCAATCCTACCGTCCTCATAGAAGACATCCTCCGCTTCTTCTCGCATCATCTCATCCAGGTCATTCTCTGCAATGTCGGTCATAGCCATCACTACAGCCTCTTCTTCTCTCCCCCTCTTGTCTCCCTGGGCTGACAAACCGGAGCTTCAGAGAGAGTGACTGGGTTGTAAAATCGAATCAACACCGGCCCGGCCTCTTTGCTTCAGGCGATAGTCAGATCACCGGCAGCTCCTCACACGAGTGGGAGAGGACTGGGACTGAGCTGAGCTTCAGCTCTCTGCACGGCAACGTGTGTGTCAGGTGAAGTGTGTGTGTGTGTGGGTGAGAGGGAGGACTCCTAGCGACCTTCACTAAGTTTTAGCAATGGTGCTGATTTCATAACATCCTGTAAAAAGCTGAAGTGAGAGTGTTCTGTTTGAAGAGCACTTGTATGAGTAAGTGTGCGCATGTGTGTGAGTATACTGTTTGGGGAGGGTGCTTGTGTGTCCATATACACAGCATGGCTCTACAGTGAGTCAGCTCAAGTGCCTGGTGATTAACAGGAATAATTAGATTCTGTATTTTGAGCCAGCAAGGACATGCAAAGGTGCGAAAGTGTGTGTTTTTCTGTTTGTGCTTGGCATGGTGTGTGAGACATGTCGGTGGCTCTGTTTGGCATTCCTTCACCGCTCACTCAGAATCATGGCACCACACTGACTGCTCCCTCTATTTTTTCATTTGGCCCACTTTGATGGGGCCTCTGCAGCACTGATAACGTCTGGTGTCATCTGCTGTTGCTGAAAGCCTCCAACAAGCTGCTCATACAGCGAATAAAACATTGCTTTGAACAAGACAGATTTAGATTTAGACATCGGTAGGTTTTACATTTTAGCTTTCAAAACATTTTTTTTTGTCATAGACTTAAATGTGTGTGTGTCTTAGTAAGATTTGCACTTACTGCTCTTTAAATAAATTACCAGAAATGCCAAACAATCTTAAATTTAAATCCAGGAGCAAGTAGAGTAAACCTATTTCACAACCAAGAAAGACTGAATGGTTTTAAAGTCAAGCGTAAAGACAGAAAAGTTTATGCTTCAAGGCAGTGTCATTCATTCAAACTGTATTACTTTTTTATTTTATTTTTTATCATTAAACATCCTCATGATCTGTTAAACTTTTGCTCTAGGTTTAAAAATTTCGGTTTGTCTACACAGCCATGGCTCTGTAAATGGCCATATTTGACTCACACAACACTATTTCAGCCAAGCGGCAACAGAGGCCTCTCGTGCTCACACGTCATGGATGTGCTTTTCTGAGAGGTTTTAAAAAACCAAGACAGCAGCATATATGAATGCAGTGTTTGAGTGCTGAAACATGTTCAAAGTCATGTGTATTACTCACTGTGGATTTTGTGATGCACCTCAAATTACATCTCTCTGTACCTACTTATAGTTCCTTTTTTGAGTGCATAACTGGTTTGTACAGCTACAGTCAGCGGATCATGAGTACCTTGTTGGTGAAGCTTTCTTATAACATGCAAAAGATTTACTGAGGAAGGCTATACACTTCACACACTCACTGGCTACCCTTTTGGCTTTCAGTGAAAGGGGATGGACAACCAACTAAAGTGTAACACTGTCTTTGCTCCCAAATAAGATGGTTTTGCAGATATAGATATACTGTTAGTTTCAGATCGCTCTCGATGTTAAATCCATCAAATGTGTGAATCTGTAAGGGAAAAGGGAGCTGTGTTTACTGTTAAATTCCTAGTCGCAGCAACATCCTTAGCATGTGCACCCAAGTGTTGGGTTTCCATCAATGCCAATCAGATTTGAACCCAATGAATACCCGAGACTACTGCAGAGTGGCGACCTTCCACCTTTTATGGATGCAGATTTTAACCCAAAGTGCAGACAACCATGAACATGAGGTAAACATTTACTAAACTCAGCAACAGGTGAGCCAGGTGCGCAAAGAAAGAAGGAGACACAGGACTATATATTATCTCATGGGTTGTTAACACTATTAAAGAAAGAGGTGACAATGGCTCACAAGCAAAGACAAATTAGACATGGCTCATAAGGAAAATACACTTTTAAAATGCTAAACAAATGCAAACTAAACACCAAACAGGTGCTTTAACTAAGGCTAAAGTTGAACAAAGAAAGAAGACCATCACTTTTGTGTTCAACTAACCAAAAGTCAAACAAAATCTGAGATCAAAACCAAGAAATTAAAGGTGCATTGCGCAAGTTTAAATGCTAGATACTATTATTTTTTAGTATGTTTTTACACGCTCAATGAGAGGGATTCGGATTCGAATCCTCAGGGGGGTGCGTGTGGGTTGACACGCTGCACGTGCTCGTTAGCCTGGCCTCTGCCAGTATTGTATTGTTTACTCTGCCGCCATTAGACAACACTGACGACTAAAAATGGATAACAAGACACCGGCAGCCTGAAGTGCCTCTCAAACACCAACACATACTCCACGTAAGACAAAGAAAAGGGCCAAACTGGAGTCTGACCACCGTAGGAGTAAAAAGAGAGTCAACATTGGAGCAGCTGTCTATAAATGGAGGGAGCTCCAATCTGCTCCAGGAATTAAACTGGACCCTGAGCTGGCTTTCTTTTTACTAAAAAGGTAAATGTGATATCTATGATGGAAATCAGGATACATAATATTGCAATACTGACTTTTTAGCATGTAACACTAAACCTACCGTTAGCTTACAAGCAAACAAAGGCTCGTGGCTATGCTATGCTTTATTTATTTATTTATTAGCGCAAGCTGTTGTACTCTTATATCGTCATGG